>JAODUE010040667.1:23520-42755 GCA_027564755.1 Amblyopsis hoosieri
GAAATGTTTCAAATGTATATTGCTGCACGCGTCCGCCAGCTAGATAGCCAGACCCCCCCACGGGGGGGGGGGCCGGCGCCCCCCCCCCCCCCACCAGGAGACCGGAGCAGGAGCCAGGAGGGACAGGGAGAGGGAGAATGGTGTGTAATGAGTATGCCTGCATGAGCCACTTTGAAATAGGACTAAGTTGCCCACCTTCTGAGTAGTACGCAGCAATGGACCCAGTTACAGTGCAAGACCTGAGCGTAACAAGTGAGACTCAGCACACTAAGGCTCTGCTTTGCCTTCTCTTAATGCCATTAATAGTTAAAAGCCACACAGATTAATAGGCTAATATTGAGAACATTTTAAGCCTTTGTTTTCATCAAAATCTCTTTTGCTCCTTATATTCTTACATTCATTTTATTCTTGTGTTAAATTTGTTCTTGAGGTAAATACTAGCATAGGAGAAAAGATGTTGTGTGTTGAAGTACATTTTTGGTATAGGACAACAGTTGTAAATCTTGGGGTTGTAACGGTTGTAACCCCCTGTCGTTATGATTCGAAGGTAGCAGAGTGTTTTTTATATTTTTTTTATTAATTAACCCCCAAAGGGACAATTCTCTGTTCCCCCTCTGGCCAGGGGTGCAAGGTCATTGTACAGCATCCCTGGAGCAGCTCTAAGTATCATCCTTCAGGTTGTTTTGACAGTTGGCCACACTGGAATCTAACACAAAGGCCTTCTGATAATAGTGCTCACTAACCACTAGGCTATCATGTCATGGCACACATGAAGAATTAATCTAGTAATTAAAAATGAAAATAGCAGATGAAAATATAAATTGTGATTCTGGGCATACTCTTTTGTTTTCATAGGTTCTAAAAATCGGCAGTAAATTTGCTAGACTTACATCAGGGATTTAAGAAGGAAGAAATTCACATCAAAGTTGCTTAAAAATACTCACGCAGACAATACTTAACACGGATTTAATGAGCAAATTGGGATTAATAGTCCGAAAAGTTTCCACATAAACTAGACATTGCTGATGCAAGTAAACATGTTTAAATCCAATGTACAGCGACTAGCTTAAAGCATCTATCATCTGCCCTGTCAAGAGCATTTGATACATTGTGGAACAATCTATGGCCATGGTACAGAATGACTGTTATTCCCCACAGGATGTACAAAGAGACAATCTACATTTACATTTCAATCTGCCTCATTAACAAAGTACACTACAAACCAGATCTGGCATATGAATGGGTTCTCATTTTTCAATTTGGGAAAGTGATAATTGACGTTTGCTTTCTCTCACACAGTTACTTGCCAATGAACATGGCAGGGCTTGCCAAGTCCTCATAAAACACCTACACACACATTGGAAGAAAAAACCCACCATCAGGTCAAATATGTGGATTGCTGTGGAAGTGCATGGGCAATGAAGGAGGGGAGAAGAGCACTTGAGGCCAAAACCAAATCACATCAGTAACTGCTGTGGCTCGGGGTGAGGGCAGGCTCAGCCAGCCATACCGTGCAACTGGGATAATTAGTTTTGGAAAGGAATATCAACTGATAATTGAGCATTCTCCTCTAATGAAGATCCTCTGTGTTGTCACTAGTGAGGCGTAATTGAAGGGAGACTGATGGGGCAGTATGGAGATTTATTATGGCAGAGCTAGCAAACAGACGTATGTTCGAGCCATCTGCCTATATAAAGGTTTATTTAGTCATCGCTAGTTATGTTTTGTCGTAAGTTTTACCGGGCGATGAGCGGGGTAGGAAAGGTGTGTGCGGGGGTGCATGGGAGACTGTGGAGGAGGTACGCGGGAGGGCGAGTTCTAGACAAATACAATCACAGGAGTGCTCAGGCTGGGGGAGGGGGGGCAGGTAGGTTTTAGAGGTGGACAGGTCGTGTTGGGGGTTTGAATGAGGGAAGGACAGAGTCTGCGGGGGGGGGGGGTGGGGGGGGGTGAGGAGGGGTCACGGTGAAAACAGTTGAGGGGGATAATAGGAAAGCAAATTGGTTTTAACAAGTTAGGGGAGCTGGAAGTAATGAAGTCCTTTTAAAGAGATGATGAGGGAACATACGGCACAGCCATGAGATAATCAGGGACCGTTCAGGACCTGGGTGAGGGAAAGGACCGGGTCAGAACACTGGGCCTGCCCATGACCCTTTAGGCCTGTGGAACGTTCAACACAAACGTCCATCCTACAGGGAGCGACAGGCTGAAAACTCTTCTTATACAGATGAACCAGACCTCAATAATGACCTCAATTCACATAATAATATGCACCTTGTAGTGTACCTTGTAAACATACTTACAGTAAATACAATCTTCTGAATGTACTCACCAGACATTTCATATTTTATATATATAGTATAATATAATATATATTATATACAGCATATAACTACAGTATATATATATTTATTTTTATTTTTTATTTTTTATTTTTTATATATACTGTATATATGAATATATATATATATATTCATAGATTAGTGGGTGATTGTTAGCATGTTTTGATTGAACAATTAACTATTGGAAAATATGTGTATTTAGGTTATTAAGCAATGTAATATAATATAATTAAAGGTTAGGGTTAGTAAGAGTTAGTAAGGATTAGTAAGGGTAATATTGTTTTTTTTTTTACTTTAGTTAGTTGAGATGCCGTAGATCCCCCCTTTGAACACTGTTTCAACAAAGTGTATACTCTGTATATAGTTCACAGTCCCTCACTTAAGGCTGAACAGATTTAGGAATATATTTATCCCAGTGTCTATAAACATCTTAAATAGCGACAGGGAAATCTTTATTGAAGTGTTGCTTGCTTCTAATTGAGGCATCTGTATTGTTTACTGGTGCTGTATACTGATGTATGTTGCATTTGCTGTATGTTTGTCATTATTTATTATACTAACACCTTTTGTATAGCATATATATGTAAATTGTTTGTCTCTTTTTATTACTGCTGCATGGGTAAAGCCCAAGTCAAATTTTCCACTTTGTGGAACAATAAAGTGAATCTTGAATCTTGAATCTTGAATCCTCAGTGTTCATATCCACCATGATGCGGTGAAATGCAAAATGAACCTCAGGAATAGTCAGGATTAGATTCTCTTTCTCATGGCTCTAATAAGGAGCTGACACGTGTCCCTTACCACCGTCCATAAGCTGAGGAATCTCCATGTCAACCTTACAGCCCTTCAGGACTCCACAGCCTCCTCTTAATGGCCCACGGCTACTGCAGGAACATATTATTATAGACTTTATCCGCTGGCGTTTGGAGTCCAATCGATGCTGAAGGTCCGTGATAGTGGCAACCATCTCTTTTTTCTATTCTTTCTGTCTTGTCTCGCTCTTACTCCTCTAGGAGGAGAGATGTTTATAACTTCTTGTTGAAAAGGTTTGATCAACACCTCACTGGTTCTGGAAAACCTCCTCTGGGCTTTGCTCTGCAGGCAGACCATCATGCTGCTTGCACAGAGCTCCAAAGTGTTTTTAATGGTGTGAGGAGCATTGCTCCACTGACATTTTTAATTATGCATTAACCCTATTCTTTTCTTTTTTTAAAGTAAAGTTGGTTCAACATCTGCATCATTCTGGCAGTGGCGGAGTACAGAAGCATCGTCATTAGTGGTGGTTGTCAAAGATTTTGCGTCATTACAGCCACCTAACCCAGGGGGCTGTCCTCCACTACACACACTTGGTTCTTCCCTTAAATTGGTTAAGGTCTTATCCATCCAATCACAAGGCCAATCAAATGCAATCTTCTTCTCCTCTATCAGTTCATCTTATTCATCCGTCATTGCATCCCAATCGTGTTGGATGGCGTTTTTCTCAGCCTTCTCTAGTGTATTAGCGATCATCTTAACTACAGGCATAGTAAGCTCTATTGAGTGCAACTGTGGAAAGTAATGCCAATGCACTTTATCTCGCTCTCTGAAATTACTGAAAGCTCTTAGATACTGCTCTGAATAGTGTGGCTCTGTACTGTGATGAGAATATGCTTTGCTTCACTGAAGAACTGCTTTTATAGGTTGGGGGCAGGGCAATGTATAATATATACACAATAATTTAAATTTAGCTGATATTAACATTATCTTCCTGAAAATGTTGGGCATTGCTGTTAATGTATACAGTATACTGTATATCATTTGTTATACAGCTGTTACATAATTATAAGCAGTATGAACTACATACCTATTGTATACCTACATGTTACACTATGACAAGATAGGACAGAGAGGCATTCCACTATCATTCACGCGTTAATGTAATGATAATAAAAGTATTAGCAAAACTTTTTGTTGCCGTAAAGGGGCGGTTTTCCCTTGAGACATACAATCCTACTTTAAAAAATCTATGAAGACCATTCAAAACTGTCCTAGAAGGTTTGCTTATCATCCACACAACCTCTAGCGAGTGTTAAATCCAATCCACCCCAATAAGGACAACGTTTATTGGTTACAGTTATGAAAATGCAGTTCAAGGACAATAGTTTTTTTCCCCCACACCGTTCATTGCTCATGTGAACATAGCCTAAGGTGTTTGCACACAAACAGGAGATTAATGGAGTCCTGGACACTGAAATGATGACAGGACACCCCGTCCATACAGTTGCATTTCAAACTAAACTTGGTGGGTAATGGGACTGTACTGTAGTACTGTGGTGTGCTGGAACCTAACGTGGACACCAGAAATGGATGTATCAAATGCAATAGAGTGAATTGTTTTTCTACCTTATCCAGTGAAACACACAAGCAGAGTCCAACACAGAAAGCTGAGCTGGAGTATTCATACTGGTTTACACATCAGTAGAGAGAAGAGCTCTCGCTGACACCTACATGGCTTGATCAAGGATGCAAACATGTTGCCTTGTGTAAACAAACATACATCTACACTTACTGACCGTTTCAAACAACATTGCAAACAGCATCTTTATTTTTGCACACTGTCCTCTGCTGGAATCAGACTCAGATAATGTTTGTTTTTCACAATGGTCACCATGTCATATTAGGCAATCATAGTGCCATAGAGTCTTGCTGTGTCTTGCCCGGGAGACTGGCTACAAAACAAGTGTGACCCAGAACTATCATTGTACGCTGCCTTTCACGACCTTGCTCAAGTTCATAGGTCATATAGGAGGATGTTCAAGAAACTGTCAATCACGGCACTGTGTGATGCAAGCCTTGCTTGATTTTATTGTTCCACCTGACAGCAGCAGCAGCCCTCGTTCTCTTCTCTACGTCTACATACAGCATGTGCTGCAGAGCACGCTGTCACCCTATTGGTCAAGGAGCTGTTCGCAGGAGTTGTCAAACTAGGCAAGAAGATACAGTACAAACAATTCGGACATGCTAGACTTTTCGTCAGGGTGTCGTGAGACGTCCCAGATGCCACATTGCTGTTCTTTATTATGTCACACTTCAATGTAAAGACATTTTTCATTCTTGAAATAATCGGCTCGATGTGCCAGCCACCAACAAATCACATAAGAATCTGTCTGAATATGTGTCATCTGATCCCGGAATTACTTTATCCTTAAATTGCTTTAAAGTATTCACAGATGTTATATTATCTATTCAATGTTTGTTTTGTTTTTTTACATCTATTGGTTTTTGTAGTTTAGACGGGCAGATACAAAGTTTTCAATCAATCAAACTAATGAATTGTATTAGAAACAAACTTTATAATACAATTAATTCTGGTCTAATACCATCTGGTATGCCAAGAAAGTAAAAACAAATCCTTGCAGAAAGCTGTAATTATTTGGCCAAGTTCGTGATCTCAGTCTGTCACTGAGACGCCAACTCGATATATTATAATTTCTTTGCAGTCACAGATAATTATTCATCTTGCAAAAGCACCACCTGCCTCTGTCTGTGTGACATTTGTTAGCATACGTGAGAGTCTAGATTACATTGGAGGTACAACAAAATGTGTATTATATTATCCTCTTGTAGGCCTATTTCTAGTGCACATTTCTGTTCTGCCCATACATGAATCTGAGGCGGAGCTGAGTTAGTCAGGCGAGGCTTGATCCTTGATCTTGGCGCACCGGCCTCTGTCTCCATGTTTTCCATGTGACTCTGTCTGGGCACGCATTAGTGCACTCCGTCACAAAGTAGCTGCAAGAATCAGTACGCGGTCAACTGTGGCAGGGGGCGGAGGGGTGGGGTGTGTGTGTGAGGGGGGGGAGAGAAAATATTGAAGGCCCCTCTGCTGCTTCTGTCAGACTTCACCTCTTGTTCTTGTTTTCACAGCCCTTAATCTGGGCGGCTCCAACGCCGGGCGGTCGCAGGTTTTGACAGCGTACTGTAATGACCTAAGCTGTTTTCTGAGGTGGTGTGATGGGTGGGTGGGTGGGGATAGTAGGGAATAGAAGGGCTACTTGGCGCCAACAAGGGGGCCACAATATTCATTAAGATGCTTTATTTCTGTGTATGATATTATGTTTAGTGCAGAACTTATATCTATAAATAAATGGTTTACACATTTTTAACTTGGTTAATATGATATTATGCTATGTGCACCATCAGAGCCATGGGTCAACAATGTTGACCCATGGGAACCAATGAGAACCAATGTATCTACTGGTTTTCAAACCTCTAACACCATGGTCTCTGCATGCACAACCACAAGAGATTACAGACATTCAAGGTCAGCTACAGTATTGCATTCTAATTGTAAGCTAATACACATTTCAAAGTTAAATTCACCAAATATCTCCTCGCATTTCGCTAGCTTACTGTTCTCTGTGCGTGTTGAAAAAAAAATTGATACTTCTACACAGCTTTGGCTCCGTAAATAGGAGCATAAACAAAGTGGCGAATACCGCTCACATCAACAAAGCCATACTACTACTTTGCTTCATAGTGCGATTTGATGTGCGGGGCGGCGCCGCGGAGGGCACAAAGGCATATTGATTTGATTTGAGCTCGAATTTAGCAAGCGTTGTCGAAATTGACTGACCCTGCCTTAAAAATACACCCAAAACAGACATCTGTAAAAGAATATGACTAAATGAAACATAATCAATTACCCTGCTTTTGTGATTGATGTGCAATGATTTCTGTCTCAATAGTCAAATGTTTTCAACTTTCAATGATGAAAACATCACATCACACACAGAGTGGCATAGGCGTTTCCTTTGTCTGGCTCCAGCCCCTAACTTAGAGAGGAAACACATTTTCTTACAGCTTCGTAGACGGGCTGCTGCTAACATTAGATGCAGTGCTGACTTTATACTCACACTGCCTTTTGCTGTAGTGCTGTACTGAAGGGACATACCACACAGAATAGCACAGGCATCCTCTTTGCTTAGTGACTTCAGTGTGTCTAGTGGTTCTCTATGTAAACCCCTGAAGCATTTGGGAGCGGCACTACACGTTCATCAGTAATCACCCCAGAGGCCATGCACATAAAGTGCATGTTTGAAATTAGAGCATCAACAGGAAGAGGTCTACCAGCCTGGAAAAGATAATATGTTGCTCCCGGGACCAGACAGTTTAGTTATTTTAGTTGTAAAGATCGAGAAACCCACTGGACTGCAATCTAAGAATGATGTCACACCTCTGGCTGCCTTGGTTTTAAAGCATGATTTTAGATTTCTAACTTACAGTAAGGCTAACCCAAATGACCACACGACTGAAGTTTCTTTTTGGCAGTTTTTACCACAGGAGACCGTTAATGTGAGGAATATACAGTCATTTGTACAGTACAGGAGATCAAATGGTTACGGTCCACAAATATGCATCTCACTGCAATTCCTGAGACCAAGCCTCTCCATGCTGAAAGTCGTCATTGTTACCCTTTTAAAGGCAGTGTTCCCCCTCTGATTTTAGTACATAATACACCTTTTCTGTATTTAATGTATTTTTGCATTCCAGATTATATAAAACTGGCAATAAAATGTGACAAGCTTGGATTCATTAGATTGCCCGTGAAATGGACCATGATTCAGTCACATTTCTGTTTCCTTTTCATGCCCCCCCCTCCTCTTCTACGTCAGTTTCACTTCATCTAGTTCCCATTCTTCTACAGGATGACTGGCTGTCCCACTCCTTTGGCAGGGACAGTCCATGCTTATTATAAAAGCCCAGCCTAAACGCCCACGCAAACTCCAGCACCTTACGGGCCTGACGTTCAGATTATGAAGACGCGCTCCCATGGGACAGAGCCTAGCCCAGTCCCAATATGAGATAAGGGATCTCGGACTTAACCCTGTCCCCTCTTATATACCAATCAAGTAGATAAATAAAGGTTTAATTAAGGGATGCTCCACGGTATATGGGTTATGAAGGTGGAGGGTTGGGCATGAGGGGGTGAGGGGATATTTTAAGCAGCCTGGGACAAAGAGGCAATACTTTAGCTGCACCGATGGAATAAAACACAATAAAGGGATATTTATTAAATATCTCCCTCTGTGAGCCGGTCAGCAGCTGAACATTAAAAACAGCCATGGCCATTTATAAAATAAGTCCATTAAAAACAGAATGCGATTAAGGCTCAGTCATTACCAAAAAATATATAATAAAATAATTGATTTAATTGCGTTCTATTTTATAATTTCTCGTAAAGAGCAAAATACATCTTAAAGGTGAGACAAGCCAGATTAGTTGCTGCGGAAATTAATTTCCAGAGTGGCTCTCTTCATAAACAAAATTATATTTTGCTTTATCAGAATGAGTCAGGGAAAGGGTGTTTGCTTTGCTGATGAATGCTCTGCTGCAGCCTATGTGGGCTTCATGCCTTCCAGACCGATCCCTCTCAGCTTTCTGATAATTGGCATGTTTACAAACAGATAGCAGATGAATTTATGTTTGAGTCTTCAAGTCAGTCATCCTCCTTCCATAAAAACAGAAGAGATATTAGAGTACAATGAAGCTGACAAAGAAACACAATTAAGAAATGTGGGAGATTCTCATTCAGTTTTTGCTCACAAGGTGTAGAGAGGGCAAACAATTTGAGCCTAGTGTTAGACATTAGACACCTCACCACAAATATTGACATATGACATGCCTAATAAGCAATGGTGGCTACTGTACAAAAGCATTATTCTCCGAATCAGATTGCCACGCAAAGCGTTATTTAACTTGCAACCCATATACTTTGAATCTGGAAAGGTTTTTTTTCTCTCACCTCCAGTTAGCATGGCAACGCTGCTTTCGTAATGGTGCATGTTCCCTTATGTCTCCTGTATACATGCCTTATAGCAGGAGACTTTTTTCTCCATTGTGTTCTGTGATTAAACGACTGAGAACTGGCAGTTAAAATGCCTTTTTAATATATACCCAATTAACATCTAGTAGCGGTAGAAACAGTAGGCCTAAATGGGCTGGTTGTTGTGTACTGACACTGTTCTGAATGTATGTGGGTGCAGAACAGCGAATGGGGGTATTGGTTTTATGTTTCCAAGGTGAGAATAACTGGTTTCTGGATCATCACACACAAAAAGCCTTTCTCAGCAATTTCCAATCTGGCGACTATTGGGGTATTCACCCAGAACGGGAACCCAGAGGTGACAGTTCTGTTACAACCGGGCTCAGCCATGCTTACCAACAAACTCACACGGCATACCGCACTTCTCACTCGCGCTTTCTTTTGGCTTGGCTCTGCACCTCTCCGCCTATCTATGTTTCTCACAGTTAAATATGAGATACACACTCACTCTACAAGCCTACTTCATGCACCCACACCACATGCGACAAAGGCAGTCCCTCACCGGAGCAAATGGGCGCGGTAGCGTGGTCAGACATCCCGCCTGTGCGTCACACACGCTTTATGGAGCTGTGAGCTTTTAGCGGCCTTTCAAGACGTCCCGCTGAGCTATGTGTAAGAACACTTCGCACATAAAACGGCATCATTTATTATTAAGGAGCTGAGGCAGTGTGTCGTCCCTGTGTCCCGATCCCGAATGGTTGAAGCAACGAGGTTGGACCAAAACTGGGTCTGGGTCTTTGTGCGCGTGTGTTCCTGCGGTTCGCGTGCATCACGTGTATACCTATTGGTGTATAACGGGAAAGCAGGAGGTATCATTTTTAAATGAAAAGAGAGAATGTATGAGGATGAGTGGGCGCTGTCGTCGCCTCAGGTGGGCCATGTACAGGTGCAGCCAGTCTGACGGCCTTCATTCCCGCATCATTTCCACTGTAGGCTCCAGAGACCCACGGTCCTACTGACCCCAACCTCCATCCTTTTGTCCCCGAACTCCCCCCCCCAACCGTGCACAACCACACGCGGTGGCGGGCCCCCGGGCTACGCCTGACTTTCTCCGCAGTCGGCCGTGATGTGTGCGGGCGCAGCACAGTCAAGCCCTCGTCTCTCCCCCAATGTCCCATTGGAGAGAGAGAGAGAGAGAGAGAGAGAGAGAGAGAGAGAGAGAGAGAGAGAGAGAGAGAGAGAGAGAGAGAGAGAGGGGAGAGATGCTACATGCTACAGTTGACCGATTTAACAGCTGCTGGGTAATGCACTTAGAAAGTCATTTGTTAAAATCTAATTGATCGCTCCATTTCCACCTCGGCCGACTGTGGCTGCCCTGTACGCTGTGCGAGCCTGGCTGAACAACAGCAGATGCTGGCTGTCCTACGGCGAGGTAAAGAAGGGCAGGGGAAAAGAGAGGCAACGATGTGTAGATTGTAAGATGACCCGCTTCATAACAGCCTGTCCATGGGAGAAATAAAAAATGTTGAAGAGGAAAGTGATGTAATTATTGACAGCAGTCAACCCCAGTTTGCTGTTTGCTCCTTTTCCCCATTTACACTTGTTCACACGTCTCCTCCTCTCACGTGAACCTTGCTGACACTGGAGAGATGTGTCTTTCAAGGTGATCCATGAGTGTCCTCGCTGCGCACACAACCTTGCCTGCTGAGACCTTTTCTCCCCCTGTTTCATTTTCACCTCCCTGCCAGGTCGAGGCCTTCTCATCTGGACGCATTACCTGGAGAAGCAGCTGAGTTCTCACCTCCCGTAGCATATGTACGGGCCGCCAACTCTGCCCCGCCCTTTTGGGCTCTGTGGAAGTGAGCGAGTGAACAGCGGAGCTTCGGCCGGTGGAGAGCGGTGCCTGCGGTCCGCGCACCCCCGAAGGCACTTAGAACGCAATCATTTCACTTCCAAGCAATCAGCCGACCGCCCCGGGCGCAGTTCTCACCTGCTGAGCTGTGAGACTGCAAGCGCGCTATCTGCGGACCGTATGGCAGCCCCGCCCACTATCCCGCTTTAGCCTCGCTCCAGCCCTCCGCGGCGACCGCAGCCACAACATATATTATCATCAGCAGCCCCCTTACGTTTTGAGTGGCTGCCAGGCATACGTGCTCACAAAGACGCTCTCGCTCCCTGTGCATTAGTGGCAGAGAGCAAGTAGCTAATTATAAAACCACTCTGGGTGCCTGGTTGTTCCCCGCCATTGCTGCTTCGCCGCTCCATGCAGAGAGGGGGAAATGAGCCTGTCAACACGGTCCCAAGACACTGTGACGGGTGTAAATGAGGCAAGGCCCCGGGTACGACGTGGGGAGCTCCATGAAGAGAGGTGGCGCTGGAAGGTGTGCAAAAACATGCACTCACTAATACACACACACACACACACACACACGCACACACACACACACACACACACGCGATGGTTTTTGACAGCTGAGCCGTCAGCCAAAATGGGTCAATATGTGACAAACAAGAGAGACCTTCAGATCCCCGTTACCAGTCCACGCAGTGTGACGGCCCAACAGGTCTGTATAGCGTACTGCGGCTACGTTCAGACGCGGCACACACACACACGCTTAGAGAACCCAAACCAGCTCTGCCTTTAGATGACTCATGCTCTCTTCTCTGGCAGCGCGTCTGAAATGTATCCCAGATGAATACCTCCGTTGTGCCCCTGCAGTTTAAAAGAATGTGTATCCAAGCAACCCGAAAGAATAGCGCGATGCGAGGTGCGAGGTTGTATGGGGACCGCGAGCTGGGTAATGAGTGGTCAGTCACAGCCTGTTATTACCGGAGCCGGGAACCACATGGAGCGGAGGGAGCGCGCCGCCGTGCAAGATACGCGGCTGACAAGAGACGGTCCAAAGCGCTGGCACCAATGATGATGATGATGATGCTGATGGTGATGGCGACAAGGATGGCCCTGGCAACCCTTGAGCTCTTTCTCTCATTAACTAACTGTAGCATCAGTGTTTGAGGCGCGCACGGGGGGCCACCTGCCATGGCTTTGGTTTAGCAAACACTTTAATTTTCCTATACCCCTGCTGCATGCACTCATTTTTTCTCCGTCTCTCTTCACTTCATCTGTGCACCCCCTCCTCTCGTGAGGTATCAATTGCAACCAGACATGGCTTTATTTTTTATTTTTTTACGTTTCAGTTTTTATGATTGGCAGCCGAGGTAATCCTTTCCTTTCTTTGCCGTTTACTCTCTATGTTGCTATACCTGCCGGTAATGGCGGTGAGTCCCGTGCCGCCGTTCCCGAATCAGCGCGCTCCAGCATGGGAGTCGGGCTGCTAATCAGAGGCCGCGCTGGTGAGCGGGAGAAGGACGTGCTTCAAATTACATCCTTGACAGTCAACAGGAGGCGCGCACATGAAAGTGCGACATCCTGCCGATTCTCTCCCCGCTGAGGAAATTCTTCAGATCGACAGTGACAGCACCCCACTTACATCCGAGACATTGCCAGAGGATCTCCAATTAAAAGCCTCCTATGATTTCCTCTATTAATAATATATGTCTGTGTGCTTGGGAGATCTGTGGTTGGTGCAGGTAGGCCTATACCGTTCTGACAGGATTTTTGCCCGTTTGTGTGTTTGCTTACAGTGTACATATAGGTATCCGCTTGCCTTTGTGTCTGCTAGTGTGTGCATGTCTTGTTCCATAAGAGTCTACGTGCTATTTCATGTAATGTGGTGTTTGGTTTCATGTGGTCTCCACCTCCGGTCTGTGGTGATAGCTACCTCATAATCAAGACTAAAATGTCACAAAGCGACCCTCTGGAAACTGAAGATGCCACATTGGATTTCAGCTAGAAATCTGAAGAGTTGTTTCTCCCTAAATGCCAGGAAGTCAGATACTGTTTTCCTGGAGAGAAAAACAAGTTGTTGTCTTGAACGTTGTGCTCCTGTGACCTCCTCACAGACATTGGTCAAGCTCCAGAGCACCTGGAGTAGTGCTGTTCTTTATTAAGGCATTGTTATCATGACGGTTACGCATGATAGCTTTCATAACAGCCTCAGTCTTAAATAAAGAGGGCATCTTGTAGTACAAATATACTGTGGTAGCACAGAGCACCTCATCATAATAGCAATAATGAAGGGAGCCTTTTGGGAAGAGGGTAAGTCGTTTTTTCGAGGCAATACACGGGAAATATAATAGGCAGATAAAGCTGATAGAAATGCCTCCCTAAATATGCCCTGTAGTCTAAATATTGTTTGTGCGACTGGAGATAATATGAATCCTGGCGTGGAGTGACTCCTCCACCTGGTTGTACAGCTTCTTATTGAACAAAAACAGCTCGCCACACAACAGTTGCTCTACCACAGCAGCCACATGGGGTCTCATTCGGATTAATGGTTACTTTGACAAATCAACCACTTTTACAAAACACTTGCATTTCCATTTTCTTTAAGTCCACTATCACCACAGTGCAGCCATCGTATTCAAATGCGTTTAAACGTCTCTCACTCACTGTCAAGGCAGTGGGACTGCACCGCCATCTCCATTTTGCAGATTCAACTGATTCTGCTAATGCATTGTGTGTGTGTGTGTGTGTGTGGGGGGGGGGGGGGGGTTAATCAATATGCACTGCTCAGGGCGTTTTCTCTCTTTCACGACGCACTACCGACTTGTAGCTACCTGAGGAACCTCTTCTCTTTCTTTGGATAGAGGGTATGGCTGGTGGGGAGGGGGGATGGGGGGGGGGGGGTGCATAATCGAGGGACGCTCAGCTTGGCTCCCATGCCAGCCAGGAAATGTGTCTCCGAGCCAAATGTGGTAATGATGTGCATTCACGCCCGCAACATGTTAGGACATGGGGACCACTGAGACACCTGCGCGTTGATGAATGGGCGAGGCGATGACCTTGGAGGAGGTCTCTGCTTTTTTTTCTCTTCCACTCGTGTACCTCCCTGACCCCCTCCTCATGCTTGACATCCCCCCCCCCTTTTTCTCCCTGTCTCGCCTGCATGTCCCCTTTTTCTACTTAATGAGACTGTCAAGCTTCTGTTGCTCCGCATATTTAGCTGAATGCTGCTGTGATCATTAATTTCCGGCGGTGGGCCATTTTTTGTATCAAACACACTGTACCTCACTTGTGGATGTATAGCACTAATGCCGCTTTCACACTGTAAAACACAGTGTACAATTTATTTTTATAATATATTTATTGTTAAAATGGTTAGTCTTTTTTAGGATGAAATGGGTTTGTAGGTCTGTAAGGGCAGCTTTCCGCATTACGCACATATATCTTGTGTTAGCAAAGGCATTGTAGATTGTTTATGTTTATTTTCATACCTCAACATCCAGCACCATCCTATACTCGTTGTTCTTATTTAATCTTGGCTGTCACGGTTAGTCTTTACTAACGGTCAAACACATTATTTCCTAGGCCCCTGGGTGTGATATAAAAGTCGCTTTGAATTATCGACAGTGTGTCTGCGTTGGTCCTCAAAAGACTGCAGAAGCTAACATGCTGTATATGGACATTATGTAAAGCAACCTATAGATGTACAGTATAGCAACATAAATAGGCATGGGACGATATAAAACATGTATATCACGATTATCCTGGCCAAAATAATTGCGATAGACGATATTATCACGATTATGTATTATATTATTATTATTAAACTCTTAAAATGGCCCTATAACATACTGGAATCACTTTTTCTTAAATTTTGTTAAACAATGATTTTTCTTAGCATGACACAAGTACTGTATCTTTTTTGTGTGATTCTTTTTGTTTTGAAACCAGTTTCGATTTATCTTTTTTTAATGTGGGGGACACAATGGGCCGAGCCTTCTTCCATGGTGGTGATTTACTGGAAAGATGCAGGCGAATAATTAAATTAGTAAATCAATACCTTTGGACTGTACAAGTGAGCTAGCAGCTTTTTTCAAGTCACTTGTGAAAATATTCATATTTCATATTCATTCATATTATTCGGGAGGATATTCATGATTATCACGATAATGGACATTCACCACGATACATCAGTATTCTTATCGCGATAAAGGATAATATTGTATATCATCCCATCCTTTAACATAATCATTATTGTGACCCCTATTGTCAATTTTCACTCTTTTGAATACTGCTGCAAAAAATGATTAGTTACATTTTAAAATAATGAAATAATGGACATTTGTGGCATTATGTGCGACTCATTTATTCCATTACTTAATGTGCACCAACAATATTTATGAATGTCTCACCTCAAATTCTCTTTCACTGATGACAAATGACCTGCTGGAGCTGTCAACGCTATACTAATTGAGCTCCATTTAAATCATTAGCTGGGAAAGTGAGCTTGAAGTCTCAGTGGTTTTGAATGAGGCGCTGACACTGTGTGCATGCACCACACATGCACACACACACAGGTAGTGAGATAACGCGTTTGAGGAATGTACAAGTAATGAGGCACAGTGGGCAAAATTATTTTGTATGGTACTGTTAATACTGTATGCCCGTATGCATTTATTTGAGTAAATGCATTTACATAATGGATGTGGATGTGCATGTATACAGAATGTATAGCCTACTGTAAGTGTGTGTGTGCGTGCATGTGTATTTTGTGTGCTTGTGTTACAGCTTTTTGCATTGTGAGTTGACAAGGCATCCTTATCACCCTCAAGCTTTCTCAAAGAACAAAATACTCTGATATTCATGCCAATTAGGCCTATACACATTATCCATCCATCCATCCATTATCTTGACCGCTTCGCCATTAGTGTTGCTGTAATATGTTATATAATAATATTATATTTATATTTTAGTCTTGGGTCTTCTTCCGCATTGTCTATTTTTTATGTTGTGAAAACTTCACGGGATGCAAATCAGGTGACTTTATGTGTGAGCCATGTGACATGCATTGGACTTGTGAAACAATTTATCGAAAAGTATTCGACAAAGAATTTGTTACCTCACGTGAAGTTTTTCCAATCTTTCAATTAATTATCACTTGATCTTCAACAGCAACATCCATTTTCACCACACAGTAAGAAATAAACTTATACATACACGATTTACTCCCTCCCATAGCTGTGTTTTATACCTCTAACAGTACATACTGTACCATTAGGTTTTCTGCACAAAAATGAGTTGGAGATTACGTTTATGCAGAAAAACACTGCATGCAGGAATTCCTAGAATCTAAATGTCTGGTATTGGAAGGACTTCAATTATTTGACTAAATGTAGGTGTCCTAAAATATCTACAGTCCAGTGCTTTTGCAGAAACTCTGTCTGGACAGCATGAAGTATAATACATGTGTCCACTTTTGTGGTCCTTGTTCGATGAAGACTACAGTAGGTCTGCTCCGCGTGGAGCTCTTGTCATCTCTCTGTCTGCGGGAGAGTGCTATGCGGTGACCTTTAATGCCTGGCAGGCTGCAGAAGAGTGCACGACTTGTGAAAAAATGACAGATTTGGAGCTGACCTATAAAAGAAAACTCATATTGCATTAAGTGTGCATCAAATTGCATTTGATTACCTGGATTATCCACTGCTGTCTGAGAATATACTGGATTATGCAAGCATGTCAAATCTGTTAGTCAATGTAGTACAATTGTTGTAAATTCCATAGTCAACGTTTTCACTTTATCTTAACATTATTGTGTTAAGCACAAATATTTGGTTGTAATTAACATTGCATTACTGTACTGTAAATAATTCCAAGGCATCTCACAATGTGTCTAAAAATACATTAGATAATTAAACATTTGAAGGTCAATTCATATAGTCTCCTATAAAGCTACATATGTGTCTGTGTCTGAGGGCTTAGGCTGTTGATGATGACAGATACTGTAGTAGCTGACAGCCAATCTCAAACATCTGAGACAGTTGTAACAGTTACACCAAAGCAACATCAGTATGGCCACTGTCAAAACGTCAGGGAATAATGTAAAGCCTTAAAGGACATTTCCATTGACTTTCACATCAAATACCTAACTTACTCAACCTGAATTTGTTAGGTTTTTATCTTTACCAGCTTTTGTTATCTGACACAAATATGTCAGCCTCAATATTGGTGTGCTGGCATCTATTTCTAATCTCTGTAAGCACTATTTAACGGAATGAGCCTGTATTTAAGGCCTCTGTTCCTCCCCATGCTAAATGCTGCTATACACTGTTAATAAACTGATATGCTGAAAGCATTTTCAGGTCCCCTTTCACATGTCCAGCTAAGGATCACAGCTTACTTGTGTACAACTGGCTTGTGCTCAGGGTAATGTGAGGAGATCAATTGGTGTACTGATCAAAGCCTGTACATGATATGGAGTAAAATGTTGAACTGATATGAAAGGTCCTATGGACAAGTGGAATATGTTCATGATTATATTCTGTGTCACAGGCATAGAGTTAATTAATAGTGTTCCATAATCCTTGACAAATGTTTCAGTAGGGCATACAGTACAGGTAGGACATGTTGAGAAGAAAGCCCACAGCCTTTGGCCTGGGAGTGGCCCCCCTTAAGGACATCCTGCCCCATGTCACATAACTCACAGTACAACTAAAACATCAAGTCATTATTTGTCAGATAGTTCTACAAAGCATAATTAACGAGCAGTTGTTGTTATGCAACAAAACAACTTTATTATTATTAATTAGTTATCTTAATTACAGAAAAATAGAAAATGATGTGTTATGATGCAGAGAGGATTCTAGTTTTGTAGTGTTCTGCTTGTCTTGTTAGTTTATTATGCGCTAAAACATTACACAAACCTATGATAGAGTTATTCTTTATTATTATTCATAATGTTCACAAGTCCACCAGTCTATAGCAAAAAAGCTGAGACGAGCCATTTCAGACCAGTACTGGTCAGGCTAGTTGAGAAGTGATCACACGGGTTCACTCCCAGTCCAATGAAACAAATAGTCACACTGGAAAGGTTAATTGGGGTTAGGGTTCTCTGCACTCTCTACCCATCCCAGATGCTTCACCTTGTTTGCAGCACCTTGGAATAGAGACAGCTTTTCATATTATCAGGACTAATCTCTGCTATGTGACTCATAGCTGAGAGCTTTCTGGTCATAAGGTGAGAGAAACCCATGAGCGAAAAGACTTCTTAGTTTGGCATTGCTCATAATGGATTTACAATCCTACTGTGAGGTGTGTGTGCGCGTGTGCGTGCGAGCGTGCGTGCTTGCCTGCGTGTAAAAGTAGTGTATCTCGTAATGTGAGCACATTGTGGCTTTCAGGGATCTATTGTGAATCCGCTGTTAATAATAAGTATCCCAGGAGATCTTCCAGGTCGAGCTCGAAGAGCAGGTGCTCTGGTCTCCAAACCCATCCTCCACCCGACCAGCTCCCACCACCAATGCTATCAGAACCAGTGGAGCCCTGAATCAAAGTCAGGTTAAGTCAGGTGTTAATAAGTGCTGCCTTCAGGGACATGTGAGGCTGGGGCCAGATTATTTTATAATACAGCCCCATCACTCCCAGTATATGCATCCTTAGTTTTCCAATCACTGCTGTCCCATATGGACGTGGTAATTGAGTCAATGGTTTAAAGTCAACCTGATCACCTCCATACTGCGTATGCATCTCACAGATAAAGCAGAAAAGATTGCAAATTTAATCTGTTCGCAGCCCTCCTTCCGCTTGCAGTAGAAATTCAGCGACCCGTCAGCAATTCCGGATTATCTTAATGTGAAGATCTTCCCATCTGCCGTAATTACAATGTTACACAAGGCTGTCTCAAATTACACCAGTAATAATGGCTGAGTCCGATGGGAGTTGGACCCACATTCCAGGATGTGTGTGTGTGTGTGTGTGTGTGTGTGTGTGTGTGTGTGTGTATATCGCTATATTCATATATAACCAGTATTGGTGAAATTGGAATCATGGTGTGAACGCACAACAAAAAAAGAATAATCACTGAGAACATATTTTACCTAAAGATGTTAAATTAGATAAGATTGCACTGTAACATCATGGACACCACAATACAATATCTTTCTATACAATATATCAGGGGTAGGGAACCCTGGTCCTGGAGAGCCGCAGCCCTGCATGTTTTAGATGTCTCCCTGCTCCAACACAC
>JAODUE010040668.1:0-19605 GCA_027564755.1 Amblyopsis hoosieri
ATATATAAATAAATAAATAATAAATCTGTGGAAAATGTCATCAGCATTGCCCTTTCTCAATCCACAAGTGTCATGTGAAGAAGATCGTCAATCTCATCTCATTTTCTCTCTCCACTCCTCTGTTTACTTAACCTTCAGTTCCCCTCAGTAAGTACTCATGCTTTATTCCTGTGCCACAGCTTGTTCTGAGATGTTCACGGCTTGCTTGCTTCACAGCTGCTCTCTTTGCAGCCCCTAGCATCTTGACCTAACCATTCACTTATGCTAGGCGTTCACCCTTTAAATCTTGCTATAGGACTGTTTTTTCCTGCTTTGGAGCATTTTCACACCAGCTGCTTTTAGCTATTGCTCAACGTTGTTAGCAGAATGTGTATTCAGCAATCTCTTATCATGTGAATGTGTTGTTAACACACATGACAGACATGATTAATATGTAGAAATAACAGTTTGGCACTGTAGAATAGCCATACAATAACACAATGCCTTGCTTTGTCATACCTAAAGTAATATTTCACTATTAATATTCATGCATCCTGTGCATTTCAGATGATTTCTAGGTTGCCTAATCTAAGGAGCAACATTGTGTTTTACTACATTTCAAACTATGACAATGATGACTTGCACACAGTGATGACTTGCACACAGTTTTACCATACTTTGCGTTTCTGCCGGTCCCCAATATTATAATAAAGAATGTGTTTGGTCAGACATCTAGGTCATCTTACCTGTTGTATGGGCTAGCTGCACCTGTCATTCCCAAATGTAACATGTACTGTCCCCGGTATTGGTGCAGTGAACAAGTTTTCTGGACCATCAACTTTGATCAAAACCATTTCGTCTGTGCCCCCGGCTATGCTGATTACATTTCAAATGAAAGCCAGAGGGACGTCATTAGCATTCACCCTTCCCTTGAGTACATTGAGTGAATCAGCTCCCCCTTCTCCACATTGAAATATCACTTTGTGGTGTATGCACTAACCTCTTAGAAGACCGCTGGTGGTAGTCTGCTAATGATTTGCACCTGAGAACGGAGTCATTGATTGAGTCATTGATGTCGTTTGATTTATTGATTTCTATTTCCCTCATTTTTTTGTTGTTGTTTTTGTCCAGTTTGACATGCTGGAGATGGATCGCCTGGAAAGGCAGGTCGTGAACCTGCCTCTGCTGCAGGACCACTCCTCATATATCCCTGACACTGTTGACCTGACAGAGGATGCCCTGGCCCGCGACTACTGGCTATTCTGCTTTGAAGACGCCTTGGACGGGGTAGGACGGCAGCGGGGTTCCCCGAGTAGGCTTGGAAAATAACGCATTAGAGCAGAGGTCTTCAACATTTTTCAAGCTTAGGGCGCCTTGGCTGTTAGGGGGTCCCTGTGCCGTGTTTCTATCACGTTTAAAACATTTTGTTGCTGGGTTCAACAATGTGTAGAGCGGCCTATGGTGCCATGTTTAATTGTGCTTTGTAATGGTGTAGCCTACTGTATAGACCGCGCTACGCCATTAAAATAATTATCGACAGATTCATATATTTATAGCTAGGTTGTAGTTATGTTAATGTATATTTGACATTTAATTTATCTGCAGTATCTCTGAGGACCCCCTGGGGTTCCCAGACGTCTGCGTTAGAGCAATATTATGGGCTGGCCCAGTGTTACATAATATACCTTTTTTATCAGATTTGACAGTTTTGGTAGTAGGCAAAGTGAATGTGTTTTTAGCTTTAGTAACATTATGCAGAAGCACAACTGAGAGAAGGGCTTTCCCTGCTTAAAGCATTGACATTTCGGCAGAGCGACTGTGAACACTCCCCACTGCAGTCTCTGTGGGTCTTGTTTGTCTGCGCCAGGTGGTGAAGAGAGCTGTGGCCAGTCAGCCGGGCGTTACAGAAGCCGCGGAGCGCGCAGAGAAGTTTCGTCAGAAGTATAGACACAAGCTCGAAACCCTTCGCCACCAGCCTTTGTAAGGACAACCTCCAAATGCAGACCTATCTAGGCTATAATGCAACGCCTTTCTAGATCATCTGCATTAGGTGCATGTCTGCGTAGCGACTGTGGCTGCTTGCATGGGGGCGAACCATCTAGATGTAGTGTTTGTGAGGGGGGTGTTGGTCTAATTGTATTAAGTGTGTTTATTCAACATCCGTGAAACGCTCAGTGAGCATTCAACTTAATTATAAGCATTATTGATTAATCGTGTCAAGACTTTTAGGTTAGAGCAAAATATACAATAGGTTTGGGAAAATGCTATGGGAATGACATTAATAACACTGCTATGACTTTTTTACTTGTCCGAAAGTAATTGTGTAGTTTATCTGGTCAGATATCAGACTACCATTTAAAATTAATACATTTACTTTGGTATCATATCATTATCTGATCATTAGCTATCTATCTATCAGACAGTCCCATGTTTCCATCGCCGTAGCCCTATTAGCGGTGTGTGTTTCTCTGGCTAATGTAGAGTGCTTCTCTTCTCGCCTAGCGCTTATGGATCCCTCACTGTCAGAAGCCTGTTAGACACGAGGGAACACTGTTTAAACGAGTTCAACTTTCCTGATCCCTACTTAAAGGTCTGAGTGAATTCTTTCAACCTCTTTGTTCCTTTGACTTTTTCCTCTGCTGTTTTTAAGACATGGACATCCTGCACATGCTTTTTCTTTTTTTTACCCCACACAGTATTATGTTTGTTTGAATTAATCATAGCCCAAATCTGGTGGATGAATCATGTGAATAAGGCAGCAGAAAAAGTCTTTATACTGTGCGTTGTCACATATATCACAACAAAATCAAATAAATCTAGCTAACTTGAGTGTACACGTGTGAAGTGGAAGTGGCAGCTCCTCACCGTGTCTTTGTACTGCAGATCAAACAGATAGAGAATGACGTGGCTCTCAAGCACTACCAGAAGACAGTAAAATCCCTGGAGACGTTGAGCTGGGAGGAGAAGCAGTTTGCCCTGGTTAGGGGTGTCCTGGCTGGGAACGTCTTTGACTGGGGAGCCAAGGCCGTGTCAGAGTGAGTGGTGTCCCAGGCACTTAACTTAAGAAACGGCGTGTTTGTGTGTTGCGTGCACAACGCGAGGCTGGTACTGTGCATGCGGAGGTTTCGTTCTGGGCTGCAAGGGTGTGACCGTCAGCTACATGCCGCCTGTCCTTATTGTCCTTTCTCCATGTGCAGTGTTCTGGAGTCTGATCCAGAGTTTGGATTTGAAGAGGCCAAGCGTCAGCTTGAAGGTATGGTGTCCTCTCATCATCAGTAGTGGATTTGGGAGTTTGTGTATTTTTAAGAAGGTACTAACCACATATTTTGTCCCCCTCATGTATCCTACCAGGCCAGATTAATCAAAATATTTGTATTCTTTAGCTAGGTAGGTATAACAAGTAGTGGATATTAAGCTCTGATTACAACAATGTTTTAAAATACATTGGCTACAGAGAGTCATTTTTTTACTCTGTGACACTCGTTCTGTTGCATTGTGGTTTTTCTTCCTTCCCTTCAGAACGCCCATGGCTCGTAGATGCATATGACCAGTGGCTTGAGAGAATGAAGGTCTGACTCTTGCTCAGTGTTTTTGTTACTATAGATTTTAGCAGTATTTTAGCTATACAGTAGCCTGGCTCCGCCGGTTCTGTTCCCCACAGCTCATATGATTTCACTGAGATTATAGTCTGGAAACCATGCTCGCATTAGCATTCGCACAGCCACCCTACGCTGCTGGCAGACCAATCAGGGCGGGGTAGGGAGGTGATGTTGAAGTCAAGCGTGTTTTCAAAATGGTGGTAGAGATAGGTGAGGTGATCGAAACAGTTCAACGCTGTCCAATAGTTTTTAAATGAACCAGAGGTCTTCCCAGTCGGAGGGTACGACTGGGACACTTCCTAATGGACCAGATACCTTAGCAAATGCTCTAACTGGGTACCCTGTGTTTGCTTCATGTTTCTAATTGTATTTTAAGTTCAACATGGTAGACTATTCTGTTTTGTTGCTGGCTGGCTGCTTTAAAGTGCCTCACCCTCCTATGAGAGCATTCATATTTTAGCATGTGTGGCCCTAGTGGGAATAAAACCCCTTATCTTGGCAGTTTCAGGTTTACTGTGTCGCTATGTGTTCGCTAGAGATGAAATGTAGATGGTGTTCTACTGGTTAAATATTCTGCTTAAGTCCAGCATTTGAATATAACGCTTCCTGGGTTTTCTCCCACAGGGTCCTCCTCACAAGTGTGCCTTGTTCTTTGTCGACAACAGTGGAATGGACATTATTCTAGGAGTGATGCCATTTGTCAGAGAACTCCTCTGTCGGGGAACGGAGGTAGTGAATCGTTTGTGGTTTAAAAAAAAAACTGCTATTCTTCTGTTGGGTGCAAACGTATATTATGATGATTTTATTTTCGTTTTTAGGTTGTGCTAGCCAGCAACTCAGGGCCAGCTCTAAATGATGTGACAAACGGTGAACTGCAGATATTGACTGAAAGAATAGCAGCAATGGATCCAGTCATTCGGTATTTATACGATTTGTTTATATCATAGTTTTATTGTTAGACAAAACAAGATATGTATACGGGAATTAAGTTCTGAAGTTTAATGTTAATATTTTATATATATGTATATATTTTTTTTTTCCTCTCTGATATTTTTAAGTACCAATAAGCTTTTAATAGTCTTCCTAATTAATTTTGTCCTTTATTTCTATCTAACCGTTTTTTTTTTTTTACTTACAGATCTGGACTAAAGGAAGACAGGCTAACATTAGTCCAGAGTGGATCTAGCTCCCCCTGTCTGGATCTAAGGTTGGTCAAGTGCTATTATATTATAATGTACTACTTAATATTAGCTACTGAAGCCATACATTATCAAGCATACAGGGGTATATTTATGCAAGTCTGCTGATGCAAGGAAATTAATTGCTGAACTTAGTTGATACCCCTTACTACCACAAGATGGTGTTATGCTTTTGTGATTTAATTTAGTTTTAGCTGGTTCAGGGAATTGAGATGGTGTCCTCTTTAAAGCGTTCACACAACTTACTTATTATTACTTCTACTACATAGAAATTAAATGGTAGTTTGCAGTAGAAAATGCATAAAACACTTGTCTGTTCTATTATTAACCTTTCATTAACACAAATTAATAATTTATATAACGTCCTACTTTAATCTGATCACCTGAGCAACATCAACGGTCACAAAAATAGAAAGGTTTGGCACGCCAATGCAGTAAATTGCTTTGGATGGCATTTCAAATAATGTTTAGACGTGAAGTAATCTAAAAGTAATGGAAAGTAATCAGATTAATTTACTAAATGTAGGTAATCCAAACATTCTGTTACTGATTATAATTTTTGTCTGGTAACTGTAATGGATTACATTTACAAAGTAACCTACTCAACCCTGATGTTGCGTACAATCGTACTCTTTTGATATGTATCTCTAGACACCGTTTCATGATTTAGTTAAAAGACGTACCTCTTACACGGATAGTCTCGAAAATGTACTCGCCAAATGGAAAATCCCCCAAAAAATTTGGCGCTTGTCGGGTGTTAATTCCAGACCCTGCAAAGAAGGCTTTATTAAAATGCTTTAGAAACAATTTATCACGTCGGCCTTACACAATATATCACCTTAGATTATTACATTAGGTCATCAGTTATTTCTTGGGCCTCTTTACCCAGCCGTCTGGACAAAGAGCTGGCGAACGTGGTGCGAGAGCGAAAGACGGACCTGGTGGTCATCGAGGGCATGGGCCGGGCCATTCACACCAACTACTATGCCACACTGAGCTGCGAGAGTCTCAAGATGGCCGTCATCAAGAACTCCTGGCTGGCCGACCGGCTGGGGGGAAAGCTGTTCAGTGTGGTGTTTAAATACGAGGTACCGCCACCAACAGATGGACAGGATCCCGAGGAGCTCACACCCTTGTGAAGCCCCTCCCCCCTTCCCGTGTGGTGTTGAGTCGGACATGGCCATACACTAGGGACCAGTGTTTGGCCAGGAACCAGTGCAGATAAGCTGGATCGCCAAGTGTGATGCTGAAGACGAGGGCGATAATTGTGGGGAGTGACTGTAATGCTGATTGTAGTTCAGGTTTTTAAGGGTGATCCTAAAGAGGCTGGGCTTGTTTTCAAAGCCTTGAAGGGGAAATTGAGCACAGGTGTTAGCACGAGTACTTGATTTCAGATATCTGTCCGTTATCCCACTTATTTTGCCACCAAAGCGCTATCTTTGGTGTCTCCTGACCTTGTGCAGGCTGAAGCTGAGGCACAGGATTGTGCATATGGACTGATTATTAACTGACAATTGTAATTGGTAGATTCTGGCAGGTTATCACAGAGGAGATAAAGTTGAAAAAATACCTGATCCAGTGCAGAAATCAGTTATTGGCAGCCTGCCCACAAACGGCACCTCCTGTAGTTACCATAACAACGCTGTGCATTCACAAAGTCACATTGCGTTTGTGTTTGTGCACGTTTTGCACACTGTTAATTAGAGATTTTCGCAAGTGTGGTAAATGTGCCTTGAGGCCGGTGGAATGAAAGCATCATGTAATTGTTTGCAAGTAAAACAAACAAGTAAATGAGCAAACAATGAAGTTAGTAAAGCAAACTTCATTGTTTGCTCATTTACTTGTTTGTTTTGCTGACTAAATTTTTTTGAAGGCAACACAAATGTCTGCTTATTTCTTCAGGTTAATTTTCACACCATGTGCTTACATTGTCTCCTTTTCAATACTTCCAACTGAAGGACTGGAAATATTCAGTATATTAATTTGATCTGAATATAGTTTATGTTGCTTCAGGGATTGTATGAAATCAACACTTTTCCCACAAGGTGGCAGTATTGTACTATTTTTAAATGTCGGAAAAACGTTTCCATGGTGCACTCCGTTTCAGGTTACAATGATTTTATTGTTGATTCTCACTCAATTTCATTTCATATTGTATAGCTTCACATGAAGTCAAAGGGAACATTTGAAGTTTAATTGTTTTTTGAGTGGCACTTCCTATATCATTGGTGAAAGTTACTATCATTGCTGAATAAAAACACACTTGCTCTGCAGTGCAATGACACCACCCCACATTTGTAACCATCGTCAGAATGGAAAGCGACTGGCGGTGCCACTACTGTTATATTGAATTCAGAGGGGTTGTTGAGCTTTTCAAGGGCTTTCCTTCCAGTTATATTCCAGAGCTAGATTGCAGACACATGCTCACTTTGTGACATTACAGTGTCATTTGACCAGATATTAGATACAAATGTTTGTGTGTAATTCATTTGAATAATTTCTTAAATCGTACAGACAGAAGCACACATTTGTGTAATATATTATCTTCCTGACAATCGATTTTAAAATAAATGGTTAAAAAGCCTCTGTTTTATGTTTGGTGTGGCTGTGACTGAACTTTGTAGTGGCACCAAGGCAGACTGCTATAGCTGAAATGGAATGGTTGGAAAGGGCCACAAGGACCCATATTTCTACTCTCCAACTACTGCTGGCAGTGTAGAAGCTATATCTTACCAGGTATGTGGTAGTGAAAGCTTGCTGTGTGTTTGCTGATACATTTGTGATGGTGTACATAACAGCAGGGGGTCCACTGCAAGTCTGCTATACTGGCTTGCTTATAGTCACCCAGAACGTATGCATGTCGTGGTGGTGGCGGCGGCCTTTTAATGTGTCATTCAGCTATTCCTGTGCAATGTCGCTGTGGTTGTACGTGCTTGTGCTAAGGTAATGGAGACATGATTGCAGCGCCACTATGAGAAACATAGCAACCTCCTAAAACAACTTTGAATTTATAATGGAGATCTAAGGTTGACCTTGATAATAATAAGTCTATGCAGATTTCAGTTACTGTAAAATCATCAATGTTTACCTTATTTGTCTTATTTATTTATGATGTAGGCTACTAGTTACCATACACAGTATAGACCTAGATGTAATGCATGGCATGCATCATGCGTTGTGGCTAACCTGCATGCCCTTAACCAGAGGCATTGCCTTAACACGTCAATTAATGTATGAAAACCTGTTGGCTTCTGCAGTTTGTACTTGCCTTATTATAGAGTCAGAAGGAAGGCTTGTGAAGTTCCTCCTTGCGACAGACCCTGGGAAAGCTTAGACTAAGATGGGCTGCAAACAATGCCATAATACTCATTATAGGGCCATACTATTGAAAAATAAACAAAATCATCAATGTTTTCACTACAGATTAATGAACTGTAGCCTATGTATGAGACCATCACTAGTTGGTGGTTTTGAATTACAATAACACTAATTAGATTAATCTGAAATTTAAACAGATTAGAAAATCCTACTAAATGTGGCATATGATTTTGCCCAGCATTTTACTAATCGTTTTGTGTGTGCTTGTGTATTGTGTGTATTTATTTGAGTTTTGTGAAAAATGTTCAGAAGAAATGCAATCTAAACCTATTGTATTATGTGCCGGTGGCAGTGCAAAATTATGCATGCTAGTTAGTCACTACCAGTGTTGCACCCCGGACGGAGAGCAGCTCCCAACCAACGTGCACGGTGCACTTCAGGTGCAGGCTGCACTCGAGCCATGCAGGACCCATTCTACTGTAAATCATATTAGATGCTGTTGGTGCAGTAGAAGCTCATGTGGCGCTTGGATATTGTAAATTAGACTTATTCGTAATGTTTGCTTGTGTCTTTTATCGGTAGCCTTAACGAGTTGGAGTGATTGTTACAGACCTCAAACATTAAGTAGCTGATGGATAGTCAGGGTTGGGAAGTAACTGATTACTTAATCATTTACAATCCATTACAGTTACCAGCTAGAATAGTGAATCAGATTACAGGATTATTTAAATAATAGATGATTAGGATAGGAGTACTAAGCCTACTTTCAAAATGTACTTTAAAATTTAAAAGTTTTCAAAATGTTAATGTTTATGCTTGAAGTAATAAAAAGTAATCAGATTATGTTATTACAAAATTTGGGTAGGCCTAATTCAAAAACGTTGAACCTATAGTGGTTTCAGTGAGAAATGTTAAAGCCTACAAGCACTTTTAAGGCTGGATGACTAGGAAGCTAAATGTCAAACAGTTCCCCGTTGTGATATAGCCTACACATCTATCCCAAAATTAACTTTGTTGGTCATAGCTTTTGAAATCTAACCACCCGCTACGATGGCTTGGACTATTGTATGAGGACAGACATTCACAGTCCCGAGTCCGACACGAACGCGCACGGTGTAGCGCGCTTGGAGGCAGTGTCTGTAATAAAGCAGTTACAGTCCCGGCACTAGTCACATCCCTCCGTGATCGGACTACAGTCGTGTTTCTGTCCTGCGCGGTCTCAAACTGGAGCCTTATGACTGAATTGCTTTTGCGATTGTAATCAGCCTCCAAGAAAAACTTAACGGGTAAGTAAGACATATTTTGGATCCGAACGTTTAAGCAGTTTCCTTGGCTTTTTGTTGTAGATAACTGTTTTTACAGATGTAAACGTGCTATATCTAGATTAAAACACTAGACTTAGGCTTTTCTTATAATAAAATGAGATTTTACGGTAGGGTAAATTACAGTAGCCCATAGTTGCTTTGACTTTCATCCTCATGTAGGCTTGCCTAGATAAGACTAAATGATAATCAAAATGTAATTTTAAGGTATAGGCCTAATGCTTATCAGCTTCATATGAAACATAAAATATGAGAGAGTAGGCTTGATATATAATACAAATAATTGTTTGAAGATATATCAAGGGGTTTTGCAATTGGCCAACAGGAAATTTCAGACTTAACAATTAAAAATGCAATGCACTACAAGAAAGGCGTGGGTGGTGTGTTCATGTATTTCTGACTAGATAATATAAGCCTAATTAAAATCAAATCAGTTTAGTCGGAAAGTGTTAAGATATATGATCAGAAGAAATGTGTGGAGGGAGCCCTTTATGAAACATAGAGAAGACCCCAGGGGCCTGAAACAAAGCTCATGGGCTCACTAAAGGATAACCAAACCCAAGGACACATTATCAACATAATTTGCAGATATTTCATAATTATTTGAATTAAGTTTTCATCTGAAATTAAAAATGTATAATATATATATATATATATATATATTACAGCAGTGATTTATATTGCAGAGTACTTTATACAATTTTAATGTTTTTATTATGTATTTTTCAAAAAGAAATCTTTCTTCTGATGTTAGTGATTTATTAGTTAAATATTTCCTCATTATTACTCACTTTGGAACAACACCAATCACCACCACATTTGTCTTCTGTGAGCATTGGGTTTGGCGTGGGCTACATTGGTAAACATAATATCACCACCCAGTTGGCAATGAACACAGCTCTTCACTGCCAACTGTGTTTGATCAAGATTCAGTCAGCACTGGCACACAGTCAAACTCATGTTTGCTCTGAGGAAAGATAACTTAGGCTCATCCAGTGGGTTTATGAACACAAGTGGCTGTTGCTGTACCTGAACACTGCGACCCAGGAACAGGTGACAGGATTGACACCTGGCTTGCGTGCAAGTGGGTGATTTTGTTACCGTTTCACAGGCCAAGGGGGGTTTTGTGTGCGGGGAGGGACCCAGCTGGTCTCCTTATCTGCCACGAGAGACGTCACCAACACGTTTGTTCTAATTAACATGGGAGAAACACAGCTATTGTTTCTTCTCTCTCGCGTCCTGTTCCTCAGCTATTAATCCTCTTTTTTATTTCTGACTCTTTTTTGTTGTTGTTTTGGTTTCCCTTCTCTCGTCGTTCATCTGTCTTTCTCTGTCCTCCTCTTGTCTTCTTGACAAAATATTATGTCTTGTTTCCCCCTCTTTTTTGCACGTACACCCTCCACTCCGCTTTTGTCTCGCTCTCTCTGTGCTCCGTGGGGGGTCTGCTGCTGTCTCATTTTTGGAGCATGCCTCCGCGGGTGCCTGCAATGCCCCCGCTGTGAGTGAGTGTGCGCTCAAATGTGTTTGCGTGGTGTTGGAGAGAAAATTGTGTGTGTGTGTGTGTGTGTGTGTATGTATGTGTGTGTGTGTGTGTGTGTGTACTTGCCCGCTTATTCATTTGTTGTTGTTTCGCATATATGCTGCCTCCGTGGATGTTGTAGCCTACCTGGAACCACACGGCTGCACAACCTTTATGTGTCTCTGCTGCTCTCTGCCTTGCCTGCTGACAGATGGACCCTTCTTATGGCTGTTGTCCCCCTTGTGTTGCGTCCAGGGTCTTCCCTGTACACATAACATGAGCCTGCCTCCTTGTCTGTGTGTACTAAAGGCCCACCGATATTGTCTGGCGAGACCTTTGGGGTAGAGAATGCTTTTCATATTGCTGAAGTCAGTTGTATTGGCCCCCGAGGAAATGAACTTTTTATTGTGCCCACTGCAGCTTGGCGGAGGTGCTTATTTGCAGCATTAATGTCTACTGTAATTTGCGAGCCTGTTATTGAGCTAGTATTTATGGTAATTTAGCAGTGCATATTGTGCCATATTTTCCCTGAGATGTGAGATATAAAAGTATTTGAGCATCACATACTCAGCATGATTACTCTGCGACAGATGCATTTCTCAAGTCATGGATAAAACGTTTTTCTCTCGCTTACGTGAGAATTTGTCAAGAGACATGCATTCAACAGGCTATTAAAGACTTTACCTTTATCTATACACGTCTGTATTTGTTACAGACCTAAGCACTAAGGTCAGGCTTACAGTTGAGACATGTATCCTGTGACTGTGAGATACTGTTTTATCCACTGACTAACTGACATCTTAATCATTGTAATACTCAAATAAACACACCTTGGGTGAAAAGACCTGCGGTTGTATAACTTCTCTACACTTTAGGTTTAACCCGACGTCTGCAGTATTTTTATGTGACCAGAAAAGGACTTGCTTAAGATGGCTCGTATAATTCATTTATTATCCTGGTTTTTGTTTGGGGGTGGGTGTTCCTTATGGCCAGGCCAGTTGCTATGAACACCAAGAGAACATGAACAGATGGCTCCTAGAGGTTTGGTGGCCAGCAGGTGAAGCTGCAATGAACACAAACAGCCAGGGGTGCCTTGAGTTTCGCTTCACTGCTCTCCACTTGTAACCAGCTCTCCCTTAAGCTGCAGGGCTTTGCACCGTTCACGGCTAAAATACGTTTTTTTTATATGAAGTGTGTCACAGCCTCCTACCTATCTTAAGGGGCTGACTGATTGGTCGCAGACCAGCAAGAGGTCTCTGATCTCATCAGAGCTTAATCATCCAGACCCCCAGAGGTGACCCCTTTGCGCTCAGTTGCAAGATTACCTCTCACTTCATTCTTATCTCACCCTGTGTTGATTCATTATGTCTGCCTTGGCCCCTGCTGCCACATAATACAAATTACGCTTCTCACACACTTTTATTTTTTTGTTGCTCTCACTAAGAAATCCTTTACTCTGCGCATACATTTCATTAGCCCGTTAGCAGATGTCACTCACTGTGGTTAAATGGCGGCTATGTCATTTTGTACAGAAAGCAGTGAGTTCGTTGAGCCAGCGTGGCCTTCCATGCACAGCCTCGACAGCAGATGCTCTCCCCGCTGTGCCCGACACCACACAGCGATGTATAATGCACGGACTGGCAGGCGGCGTTGTTGTTTCTCGGGGGCTGTGTATCGCACACGAGGGGCTGTGTTTAAAGCTCGGAATGCCACCCAGAGCGTTCCATTATCGCCCCCGTCTGCTCAAAGGACCACCTGTTAGTGGCACATAAAAGCCAAGGGAGGGGGAAGAGGGGCCACCGCTGTGCGGGGATGCTCTGCCGTCCGCCATCATAGCCCCCCACACCCAGGAGATGACATATCTATTCAGGCCTCACTGTTGACGGGTCCAGATTCTATGGTGCCTCACATCTTTCTTTTACGTGGCAAGAAAGTCTTATTCTTCTTTCTCCCCCCCCCGCTCCCCTCCCCCATCCCCACCACCCCCCAAACAAAAATAACATGGGGGTGTTGCAGGTGATTTTGACTACGTACAGTCTCAAAGGGTTTCGCAAGTAGGGGTGCACGATGTTGACAAAATTTGATATATCGATGTTGATCATGAAAATTGCAGTATCAATTTTCTAAATTTTTTTATGTAAAAATAGAGGTTATGGTAAAATGCATCAATATATATTCATAACATATTATAACAACACATTTTCAACTGACATTCATATTGGACTGGTACAGCAACAGTAATTCCAAGCTACAGAGGAGGCATTCTTATTGGCCACTAATGTTTTCTCTTCGATCTCAATTATGTCACTAGCCTCCTTTTCTGTCTAAATCAAACACAACTAAGCACTTCCTGAAACATTTTCTATATGATATTGCCCAACGTGATATTGCGATAGCGATACTGAATCGATATATTGTGCACCCCTATTTCCAAGCCCACATTTCATCCATAATATCCAGAACAACCTTTAACGTTAACTGTACCAAGACGAGTCCTCCACATAAAGAAACAGGCGGTGGTTGCCAAGTGGCTACTGTAGACACTGGTGTAACCATAACCAACAACCCCCACACCCCCAACACCCCTGCCCAGAGACACAGCGGTGGCTCATCACAGATAAAACTCTCACCTGCCAGCAAAGCACTGTTGTTTGCAAAACAGCGCAGCTGGTGGAACTCCCAGGGGTGAGGCAAACTGTCCTGCCTCTAATTCCCCATGCAGTCACTGGCTGCAAAGACGAATTCCCCCTGACATCACCGCGGATTCCTCTCCAGCCTATACACACTGCAGGGTCTCCCACCGCGGACCTGTTATGGAGAAACAGCTAAATAACCCATCACATAAACCCAGCGCTGTGTGTTTTCAACTTGGTGTGTGTGTCAGCATGATGAAGCCTTAACCCCATTCATTTACACACACACAAACATACTCAGTATTTCTTCCTCATTGATTTTCTGTATGCCCTGCGCTGCCGTCTGTCTTTTAACACAAAGAAGTCGCCCGACACAGCGAAGTAACAATCTTGTGTTTCTATGGCAAAGGAGAGTCCCAGCCCATCAACGCACCAACATAAGAACACAACATTAACGTATACAACACGATTCCAGTGTTGTATACCCCTTTTAAAAATGAGAAAAGCCTTTGCTTTATTTACAAAGTTTGAATGATTATGGAGGTATTTGCCTGTCTACAGTATAAAACACAATTGAAAACCCAGTCCCAGGCAGACAGCATTATAAAAAAAGTTATTTAAAAAAAACATCTTCTTAAAATCCACAGTTGTCAGCGAGTCAAAACCTCTATTTTGCCAAAAGCTACAGATTACAGTGCTTTTTCAAATCAGGGCTACATGGCTCATCCCATTCTAGTGTTTCTAAACAGCCATGGCTCTGTAAATGGAAACACAAATATCAACAATCTTTCTCTAGCATTCCTGACCTCACCTTTAATGCAAATTTCTAATTTCAGTCAGGGCTCCCAGTGTTGTTGACTGTTGTGATGGAAGAGCTCTGGAGACCATACAGTATTCAGAGTGCATATGCGCAGTGCAACATATTACCTTGGGTTGCTTCAGGACTAAAGCACGGCTACATATAAGATGGCATACTGGAGGCCATGAAACACAACTGCACTGCTTGCTTTCTCCTTTAGTTTCACCTGACTTTTTTTATTATGTCAAAGCTTAGCAATGGCAGAGAGATACAATATATTTAATAACAATAGCATTGGTAAGAAAGAATAAATGCTAGTACAAGTATTTATAGCCTGAGTCAGTATATCTTTTTATCAGTACACTTTTTTATCAGTATAATTTAAAATATAAATAGCTTTGTTTGTGGCTTTATTGGCTTGTTTATTATTCACAGCTCTAACACAACTGAGTGCAATGCATAGATAAATAAATAACCAAGTCAATATCAGAGTAAGCAAAGCAGCCCATCGGCGTTCCACCACACATGATGAGAATAAAGGATTCATGAGAGAAGGCGTTTTCCATTAATAAAAAATTAAAGCCATTTGTTAATATTTATTATTAGTTTCTATATGTTATGTCCTTCCAGCAGGTGGCGCTGTGTTTACAGACAATGGCTCTCTCCCAGAGTCTGGCCCTGGCGCTGCTGCTTGCCACCCTGGCCATCTCCCGCAGTGCAGAGCCTGGAGCCACTCACGGCAAGAGGAGGCAGACACAGGCATTGGCAGGGGGCACTAACGACCTCCAGGGCCAGAGCAGAGACCTCCAGGGCAGGGACCTCCAGGTCCACAGCAGAGACCTCCATGGCAGAGACATCCAGGGCCACAGCAGGGTTCTCCAGGGCCCCGGCAGGGACCTCCAGGGCCACGGCAGAGATCTCCATGGCAGAGACCTCCAGGGCCACGGCCGGGACCTCCAGGGCCACGGCAGAGATCTCCATGGCAGAGACCTCCAGGGCCACGGCCGGGACCTCCAGGGCCACGGCAGGGGCCAAGGGAGCCAAGGGCGTCGCGCCTACACCAAGGGGGGAGCCGGGCTTCTGTCTCGCAGGCCCTTGCATCCTCTTGCCAGGCCGGAAGACGACGGCATGGGCCTTGAGGGCCTGAGTCCAGTAAGGCTGGAGAGGGGCCCTAGCAGGGAGAGAGACAGAGATCGCCATGGCCACAAGGGTCCGGCAAAGGCCCGGGACAACCACCCGCTTGGCCCACGCAAGGAAAAGGGGCACAGGCACGGACCTGGTCACGGGCAGCACGTTGAGCACAGGCGGCATGGAGGTCGACGAGACAAGGGCCGCTATGGGAAAGGTTAGTCCAGTACAAACAGTCGCAGCTGATGCTTTGCTAGGTCGTTTCTAGTCTCAGCCTTTTCTGTCCATTAGCTGTACGTCACATACGCAACTCTGCTGAGCGTCTGATACATACATCAATATAAATAATTAAACATTTATTTTAAGCAGTAACTGTATTCTACACATTTTACAGATTTACAAGACCTGTAAACAGCCAGAGTCCTGTTGTTAAGGTTTCCAATAAATTCCTCATTTAAAGTGTAACGTCCGACTTGAGTCATTGAGTTACTGACAGTAATTGGTCTTCCTGCATGTCAATGGAAATACCTTGCTTGTCACGTAGGCAAGCTAACTGGCTAACTGACGCAATTATCCAGCGCTGTGTCCCAGACTTTTACATATGTAACGGCTGTCTCTGCTTGCTTTTTAAATGTGACTATTCTGTCCTGTAAAGATTGAATAACAAGTACATTTGATATGCTTCCTTTCTCCTCTTCTCCTGTTTGTCTCTGTCCAGGCCTTCCTCCAGGTCCTGAGCTGAGCACTGTTCTGAAGACCAGGGGTCTTCCCGGGGCTTCCTCCTCCCTCAGCATGACCCTGCCCAGCGAAGCTCCCTCCCCAGTCTTTGGCTCGGGCTTCTCCATTGTTACCACGGTGATGAACGAGCATCCCCCAACACTGTCCCCAGCCTCCACCAAACCGCAGGTACCTCTGCCGACAATCAAGTGCTTATTATAGGCTGCATCTGTTGAGTCTCAGTTTGTGTTGCAGTCTGCAGGGGAAAACGAGGTGGAAAATGGGACCCGTTGCAGCCGTTATGCTGACGCAACGCTCGTATGTCATTTTGGAGAATGGGACTCCTTCTTTCAAGGCAGATGGGAAAGTGGTGGTTATGAAAAATACCCTCTCTCAATGGCGTTTGGTCACACGCCTGAAAGATACAATATGATGTGTTGTATCCAGGATAACAGTTGTACATCTAGATCCTTTCATTCTCCTGTACGAGATTGCTTTTCATGGTTGGTTTGGATGGTTGGGTTTTGCCTTCTCGTGTTGAGGGAAAGTGTAAGTGGTTTTGGAGCTGGAGGAAGTTCGTCCTTGTTTACTACTGTTATCTCTGAGGGATTTCTGTAGGAGCCCTTATAAAAAGAATGTTAAAATGGTATTAGCAACATCACGGGTGAGAGGAAAATGATGCCGAGGTCTGCTATATGTCGAACTGTTCCTTAAGTAGACCGCCTGTGTTACACTACATTACATTAATCCAGTTGACGCTGCTCTCTGGAGCCACCGGTCACACGGTGTCGCTTCGCTGGCCCGTATGTGGGACCGCTTGCTACACTGTTTACAAGATGTACAAGTGCCCAGGGGACTGCGCATGTCTTCATTCAGAGCTGCCAGATACATGGCCCCCGGTAGGGGAAAATAGTGAGCTTGCGCTGGACCAGCCACAGGCTTGCTGCAAGGCTTCCTAATTAATGTTCGATCCCTGGTTGACGGTTAAATGAGCAGCGATGCACATGTAGCCTCTTGCAATTAAACTAATTGATGTGCCTGTGTACATCTGAAGGGTGAGAGGAAACCAGAATGGATCGATTTGTATAAAGAGCTTGGCATGCCATGCACCCTTATGTTTTGATGGATGAAGCTCAGGAAACTAGGTTTTCCCTTAAAATACATTTTCATGGGTTTACTGACTTCATTATGTTTTCAAACATAATTCATGTTTGAAAACATAATGACTTCTACATGGGTATGAATGTATTTATATCCAACACTGGCATTTTTTTTCTTTCTTTCATTATAGAAAACATGAAAGAAAAAAATTAATGAGTGTTGTAAAAATTTAGTTTTTATACAGTATGAAATTAAAGGAACCATTGCCCTACCCATACCCACACAGTGCATAAAATAAGAGTTAAATCATTTATTAAATTGAAACGTGTAAAAAAACAGAAGCTCAAACAAGATACAATCTTGCAGTTTAACATAGTTAATTTGTCCATGCGTTTGTGTGTGTGCGCGCACATGCAATGAGCGAGCAAAGTGCTGTCACAGAATAACAGAAAGGTTGTGCCTTGTGAAAGCTAAACATGAAAGCTAAACATGACAACTAAAAATACGACATTACAGCTTAGGTTTTATGCGGGAGCACATTAATGAGGACATTTCAATTGTTCACAATTGTTATCTGAATTCATAGCATGTGCAGTTATAGTAATATTCATTTACTGTACTAACAAGTGGTATACTGTGGACAAGAGCCAAATATTTTGTGCCACAACCAACACTCACCAAAACAATATGAATGAATAATAATTAGCCTAAACGTCTTTAAATGGCACAACATAAACAAAATAAATAAAACTAAATGAAGCTTCATCATGTCATCAGAGCTCCAGCAGTGTATGGTTGACCTCTGTGGTCTCCTCTCTGTTTCAGAAGTCTTACCACGGGAAGGGACAAGGAGAAGTGATGCCAACGTTGGACATGACGCTGTTTGATTGGACGGACTATGAAGACATGAAACCTGTGGACACCTGGCCGCTATCCAAGAAGAAAGGTGACCCCTCTAACACACTCTAGATGTTGAGGTTGGAGCCCAGGGTATTGTATTATATTTGAGATATAATAAGTATAATATGTTGAGGTGGTACGGATGCCCCCTGGGCGCCTCCCTTGGGAGGTGTTCCAGGCTAGATTAAAGGCACGTCCATTTAATCTTTTATTTATTTTCTGATATTGTTATTGTTTGTTTTCTTTTAGATTAGATAATCTAAAGATAATCTTTGTCTTTAGAAGTACAAGTATTAGCGTTTATCCTATTTGGGGAATAAAGCAGCTAGCTATACAACATGTCACAGCATGTCTCCAATGACATGTTTTGCTCTTTTCAAAGGAGCTGTAGGTCAAATAGCTTTAGCAAACAATCACCATTTGTTTCAAATTGATCTGAGTATAATTGTTTTAAAAGACAAATCAAGGTAATACGTTTCGTATATTCTGTATAATGGTTTTCATTGATTTAAAAGGTTAGCCAGTTGTCTTAATATATTAAGGTAAACATTTAAAATGCATATATACAAAGTTAGTACAAATGTTATATTTGACTAACTCTTGACTCGTTGATTAGAACAATGAAATTAAATGTGAAAGTTAAAGGACATATTGAAGTCATATTACAACATGACCTGTCCATAACATCTGTCACAGTATTTCTAGGGTCAGGAGACATCATTTTTGTGCTGTATTGTTCAGATCCCTTCAGTGACTGTGATCTGTTTCATTGCTTTGCTTCTGCGCTGCAGACAAAAGGCGAAGCAAGAACCTGAGCAGTAGCAATGTGACTGTAGATGCTGATGACATAGATTCATGTGATCACCACCTGGACTGTCTCCCAGGTGAGTTGGACCATACATCACTCTGAACTCTGACCTTTTATATATGGCAATTGTTCCACTGGAAACTGCAGGACACTTACATGTCTGTATATAGAGGAAGACTGACAAATTCAGAGTGATTACTATTCATAGTCATGTTTACCTTGTCTGTGTTACTGCATCTTATATTCACAAATGTACAAATGACTTATTGTTAATTAAAACATGTACTGTGTTTTCTTTATTTCTGCAGTAATTTGTACATTAACACATACTGTATTCTGCTATTTGTAAAATGATATCATGATGGCATTTTAGGGCCACGGTTCGAGAATAATGTAGTAGAGGAGAATAGTCAGAATATTTATAGAAGAAAATGTATAGCAATATTTCACTGTAACCGGAACTGCAAATGTTATACTAGATTTTAGCGTGTTGCGTGTTGAGTGTTAATATACACTCACCTAAAGGATTATTAGGAACACCTGTTCAATTTCTCATTAATGCAATTATCTAATCAACAATCAC
>JAODUE010040678.1:2500-19605 GCA_027564755.1 Amblyopsis hoosieri
TTCGCTGTCAGAAAACCTAAACCACGCCCATATAGCTATCAACACGACGCTGATTGGTAAGTTCAGTTGCTACTCGGACTAAGCTTTCCAGACTGATTCTCATGGTGAAGTTAATTAGAAACTGGCGAGATCAGAATGGTCTCTTGAGGTTAAACAAGCCAGGACTATAGGCGCACTGATACTGTACTAGTACGTGGCTGTTGGCTCCTTAAGTCCTTATAGCCAATTCTGGAGACTTAGCAGCCATCTTGGTAACATATTAGGTTTTTACTAAGTTATTATGATGACTAAATGAAAATGAATGTGGAGAGAGCCATAAATGCTGTTTTGTTTTTCTTTCATTGGTTGCTGGGACATACAATCTGCATTTATACAATCACTAGTCAAATCTGATAAAGGCAGGTAAATACACAAATCACGACGCAGTGCATTATGGGCGAAGCCTTCATTCATGTGTGTGTATGTGTGTGTGTGTGTGTGTGTGGATATGCGTTCAGACGCTACTGACAGCAGTCACAGTGCTTCCACACTGTGGTTTGTTTTGCCTAAAAGTGCACACACACACACACACACACACACACACACACACACACACACACACACACACACACACACACACACACACACACCGTCTCCTCACACGGCAGCTGTCGTGACTGACGTGTTTTTGCATCAAGACAGCCATTTTCCTCCCCAGGACAGAGGAGGAGACCAAGATCACCTCCCGCTCTCTGAGAGAGAGAGCTTATTAAGGAGCAAACCGCCAGGTGATTGACATATGGCCAGCAGCTTGTGGCATTGTGAGCGGTTTAAAGGCACTAGATGAGCCTGGCGCTCCACAGATAACCCTCAGATATCATTTGATCAAACGGTCAGCGGTAACGCTGTGCAGAAAGTATATTTTTACTTTATTTGATCTCCAGCCGTGGAGCCAGAGTTGGAATTGGGCTGCGATCATTTGGAGTTGGTGTCCAGCTCTGAACACTGGCTGACTACTGACAGTCCTAGAGATTGTCACTACAGGAACTTCTGCTGTCAAATCTATAGGATGTATTTTTAATTTGCCAAAGTCACCTACTGGTTTCTTAGCAGTCAGCCGGCATTTGGCCTGGGCCACGTGTGCTCACTTAGACCACGTGCACGCTGGGTCTACGTGCACGGCCCCAGCATGCACGTGTCACCAGACGTGCAGTGCACAGATGTTAGTGACACATGCACGTTGGAGTCTGTTGGAGTACATTCATGAAGTCAGCTTTGCTCTGCTCTGGAAGGATGCAGTGTGTGTGTGTGTGTGTGTGGGGGGGATCGCCTGACCTCATGCAATTAGTGGAGGAGGCTGGTGGCGCTGTGATTAAATCCCTGCTCTCCTCTCAGGAGCACCCAATCACTTATGTAAGGGGCGCTTGATTATTATGTCTGATTATTGCCTCATTTTGGCCAATCAGAGGGAGTCTCCTCCCACTGATTTACGCTGGCCACGGTCAACCGGGGTGTCGGCCCGGGCTAGCGGTCGCTGGTTGAGACCATGGTTGTCTGTTGCTGTCTGTCTGGGGGGCAGAATGGCCGGTGTACTGTAATGAGACTATTTAGGGTTTAACCCTGTGCCTTATAGGCCATGTGATGACTGTTCTAATGAAACGAACATGAACACATCAGCAGATAAACCTTCAACATCAGCATGTAGCTAGTGGGTTTTAGATGGCTGCATGGTGTTACACTACAAGGTAACAGTGGTTCAATGCAAATGATCGTGGGTTCAGACCAGTGTTGACTCCCTCCTCAAGGGCTGAAGTTCATGCTTGCCTCCATTCACACAACCCCAGTGTTGAACTAACAGAGTTTTATTGATAAGACACATCTACAGTAACACTTGTGTGTGTCTGTCTGTCTCAGTAAGAGTGCCTCTCCAAAAGAGGGATAATGAACTTGATTTCTGTAAAGTGTTTCCTCTTTCTAAGCAAATTCCACGGGCTGTGACAACAGTTTTATCTACAGATGATATTTAATATTCTTCAGTACGTCCGCCGTGGCCCGGCATATTCCAGAAGCAGTTTAAAGTAAAACTCTTTTCTTCTCAATTGGTGCTAAGCTATTAGAGACGGGAAGTTGGCTGCCTGATTCTGTCACTGCCAGTCCATTTTTAGCCGTATGAATAAAACATGGAGCCACCTTTCATTGAGGTTACCATTTTGCTCTGGCAATGAACACAGGACAAGACTCCAGTGTTTGCCTCTGTTCCTGGTTTAAGCACCATTCTGTCAGGGCTGGCCATCACAATGACTCCCTGGCCCTCTAGCCAGAATGTTCTGACCCAGGAGTTATTAGTTATTATCCCACGCGGTCAATATTGCCCTGCGCGGCACGCACGCACGCACGCACGCACGCACGCACACACGCACGCACGCACAGACACTGTGTTATAAATCCATAGGGCTGTTGTGGTATTGGTATATGATCCTCTAATGTTGTTTTAAAACAGAAGTGGTTCATAAGCCTCCGACCCCTTTGTGCACCAGGGTAACACATCACACCATACAGTATAGCATGATAAAGCATAAACTGTATGTTCTGTGCAGCATTTACAGTATATTGTGGAAAAATGTGTGGATATAAAAACTATACACAAACGAAATATTGCATAGTTAATTAAATTTAATAAACTTTTTGTCAAATATCTCCTCACATTTCGCTATCTTATCACCCTCTGTGCGTGTTGAAAAAACAATCTGATACTTCTACACAGCCCCGGCTCCGTCTATAGGAACATAAACAAAGTGGTGAACACCGCTCACATCAACAAAGCCGCAGCACTACGCTTTGCTTCACAATGTGTTTCAATGTGTGATGCACCCCTTCAGGTGAGGTGTAGTTGACCTTGTCGGTCTGGCTGCTCATTCTGTCTTTCTGGCGACGTCAGGGGAATTTCAATGTCGCATTTGGGGGTGCCGTATTTATCAAGCAGTCTCGTCATGAATAAGCTATTCCCGCTAATGGTGCAGGTAATGAATGTAATTTCTCTACAAAGAGATGACAGTCCCTTGTAAAAGAGCTGCTCATTTGCCGCCTGATAATGTCTGGGGTTTTTAAATCAGCCTGGGAACACTGAACGTGCTCCGGATTAATATTTGCCTTGTTTGATTCTAATTACATATCAGGATGACCCCTGGTTTCCCACCTCCACGTGGTCATGTGTGTTCACGTGCCAAGCGTCGGGAGGCCACGCTACGCGGCGCACTAACGTAGCAAGTGGCGGGAGAGTGAACCAAGCATCGGGGAAAATGCGCCTAGTGTCGGGAGAACAAGCCTAGCTTTGGGAGAACAAGCCAAGCATCGGGGAAAACGCACCTAGCTTCAGGAGAACAAGCCAAGCAGTGGGAGAACGGGGCAAACGTCGGGAAAACGCGCCAAGAAACGAGAGAACGCGCAGCTTTAAATGCGTGTCAGATTAGTTCTCCACTGTTGGTGCTTCTTCCATTGACTCCATCATGATTAGCTGGTGGTCTCTCACCATCATAAGGGCACCAATGGGCTGACAGTCCCACTGTGCTCTGGTGTGGGGTTGCAGTCATATCTCCTGTATAATCAGTGTGCTGATTACACACGTCATTATAAAACAAGCCGTATCTGATCTGAATTCCCTCAGCGTCGAGCGTGGACCATCTAGCATCACCAAGAGGAGCATTTTGTTGACACCTTGGGGCTCACGGAGAAACGCTAATTGGCTAAGAGCTCACTCGACAAACATTTCTCCTCTCATCAATGTGACATGCATGTGTAGTCTACAGTAGGCACTAACATTTAGACACTAATATTTCACCGCAGCAAATAGAACAGCGCATTGGGCAGACATTACATTTGGCAGTTTTCTCTCTCCTCCACCCTCCTCCTCTTCCCTATTCACATCCAACTGTGCTGCTGTTGTTGAGAGGCAGCGCATGTGCGCGGGCAGCCCATTGATCAGCCGGAGTGCGGTGGAGGGGATTAGCCTGCGCCTGAGTGCCCGGAATAATGATCGCTGCAGCGGAGAAAACACATTTTCACATTCCAGGCGATGAGGGCCGTGCGCCGCGCGTGGCGACGGCTTAACCAGCTCCCCGTGGCTAGAGCTGGCAGGGACGGAAACACAGCCACTGTCCGCATGACGGTTAAAACACCACGCCCCCTCCCCACCACCCCGGAGGACCACAGTGATGGCCCTGGGGAGTGAAGCGTCTCCACTGTGCCGCCATGTTGCATTTATAAAGTGTCCCAGCACTGACAGGCGCTTCACGTGTGCTTCACATGCACTGCCCTCTGCTCCCTCTGCTCCAATGCAGCGTGACACCGCCATATGACAAGCCTTGAGCTGCTCTCACTGACGTGCACGAGCACTCGGCTTTTGATACTTCACAATAAACCACACTGCAAACATTTACAATGAGCTGGAATTAAACATGCCCTGTCTCTGACTTGAGAGGCATGGAGGCATTGCTTAGCTTCATGCTTTGACCAGGGTATTAGCATATGTAGCATAGACATGCTAGTATTTATACTGCAGTAGTACAGTGGTAGTATCTCCTTATGTATACATGTTTGTTAGTATACTAACTACCATAGTGTATATACTGTATGTGTATGCACTATATTGTACATAGTGTATGTAGTATGCATACTACAGTACACACAGTGCATATTATTGTGAGCAGCATGAGAGCAACTACTTTCAGCCAGAGCTGCACCACCCTGCCGTTGGCTCCGGACAGATCACAAGCATGCACTCATGCAGTGTGTGTGTGTGTGTGTGTGTGTGTGTGTGTGTTCACCCCGTCTTCCCACTCCATGCTGCCCCTAGTGGCCAAGAGAAACACGGTCAGGCCTCACCTTCCCGACGTACTGGGCATCTGGTCCCAAGTGCTCTTCTAGAACAAAGAACTGGTTCCAGATCCAGCCCCTCTTGGGCCGGTGGTGGACCTCCGCCTCTCCTCCGGCCGACGCGCTCTGGTTCCGGGCCGGGCGGCCGGCCCCGCGCGCCCCCTGGTGGACGCAGAGGCACAGCAGGACGGGCCAGAGGGCCCTCATGGTTGTCCGTAGGCTCGGGGGGGAGGGGCTTGGGGGGTGGGGGGCTCGTGCCCCCTGTGGGGCTGGCGGGAGCGTCTACAAGGCCCGGGCGCTGGGTCCCAGGGGGCGCGCGGCCCTTCGCCGCTGGGTGGGGGAGGAGCCGGCAGACATCTTTACATGGTGTGGCCACCGGGGGGCGGTGGAATGGGCGGGCAACGGCACACGGGCGGTCCTACCAAGATGGGCGGGACGTCCCAACGGCCATTCTTATCTTCCTGTCAGAGAGAGAGAGAGAGAGAGAGAGAGAGAGAGAGAGAGAGAACACGGAATGAATTTGATTGGTTGTTGGTAGTTGGTTGGCCAGTGAGTGACGAGGTCTTTGCTTGAAAAACAAACTAAAACACACACGCGCTCACACACAGACACAAACACACGCGCTCACACACAGACACAAACACACGCACACAAACACACGCACACAAACCCCCCTACAACCAAACAAACGCAGAGACAGGAATGGGAGGAAAAGTGCAAACGTATTTCTCAAGCGTGTGTTTCAAAGCTCCTCGCCTCACAGAATAACGGCCACAGCAGTGACAAATGCGGTCGCTGCGATAAGCACAGGCATTAAGGCAGTCATACGTGGAGAATACTTAGAACGTGTCGTAAGGGACTCCGACTGACATGTACATCCGATGAGATCCAACCACATACAGTAGCGTTGCTGCAACCTCTAGATATTTTACGCAGTTGCTCTGTAAGTCCAGGGTGGCAAAGGGTATTGTTTGTTATGCTGCGACACGTGTATTAGAACACAGTATTGTAATACTTTGTCAGGTGTATCTGTGCAGAGTAACCTGCCGTTAGAGTCATAATCACCACACTGCCAAACACTCTCTTCTTCATGTAAATCTTAGCGGAGGTCTTATTGTGGATTACTGACATGACACAAATGTTCCCGTGAGTGACAGCTGCTGTCAGCAACATGATGGCATGCACCACAGAGAAGCATCATTCTGACACCCTGCCCCCACCCCCAACATACAGTGTGTATGTGGATTAGGGTATGCTTAGGGGCCATGACAAATCTCCATGTTTTGAATGTGTAAAACATGCCAAACTGCGGCTGTTGTGCCCGCTGCTAACCAACGCTAGGCTGGTCTCCATCAATATATTAAACCACTGCCTCCTGCAACCCAGGAGTCTCACTGCACTGGTGACTGAGTCCAACACAGGGTTCTGATGAGGTGGGTGGCATGGTGAATAACACCGCATATACACCATATAAATAGTGTTTAGCCTGATTCTGTAACGACGCATAAAGCGGCCCCATGCTGTGGCCCAATAACACCAGTCAGCGTGGCGTCGCTAATGGAGCTACCTGAGCGATGGCAACGCTGGCAGCGGGACACCCCTCTGCCACGGGGGACCTCTTCAATCAATTCCTAATTGTCTAATTATCCAAAGCAAAACACCTTCCAACTCCACAAGACCAACATCTGGCCCTGTCAGGGGAAATAAAGGGCAGGAGAACGAGGGCAGCGACTCTTTAGGGCCAACGCATAGCAACACAATGTGCACACACACCGCTGCAGATGTCCAACACAGATTTGATTTTATCAGGACAGTGCCCCTTAATAACATTTCTGAAGGATTTTTTTTTGCCAAAAAGGCACATTTTGATATGTAGGCAATAGCTGAAAGCACAAACAAATAACCAGCAATGAAGATACAAAGGCTGCAGCACATAGAGACAATACTGAGAGCTCTCACGACAGACAGTAAACAACAGTCAACACAATAGCAAATAGCATGACAGCACAATATAGGCCCGGTGTCCACAGACAAAAAAAAACAAAAAAAAACAGATGCCAAACAAATGATGGAACATGATGATACCATCATCCTCTTGACTCCTCAGGCACATGGACAGAGATATAACTAGACTATTGGTGGAGGAGCTTGATCCCTCAGGAGGTCCCGAACCCGTCTTGGAAAGCCACCGAAGTAGAGAGAGAGAAAACACCAGGCAGATACAGATTAATTGAGAGGGGGTGGGGGTACATTGGGGGGATGGAGGGGGGGCACTTCTGTTGTCTAGTGACTAGGATCTAATGTTTTGGCTTCCCGCTGAGCATTCAACAACTGCGGTCGAACACATACTGTATCTCTGGTGAGTTCTCCCACAGAGACAGCCAGAGTGTCTGCTGACTCCTCACCTCTCAAATGGAGGGAAACACAAACGTTTTCCCTCCATTTATACAAGGCCGCCTGCCCGTGTCTTGAGCAACCTGAAATACACCACCCAAGATAAAACCGGGAAACGTGAAATGAATTGAATTGAATGCAGGGAAGATGAATTGTGACAAAAGCAAAATGAAATGACCCTGATATGAATAGAGTAAACCCAGTGGGTCTGAAAGAGCGGTTGTTTGTACAGCAGAACGCTGTAGAATACACAGTCAAACACGGCGAGATGGTGTAGAAAGCGGCCATCGCTATTCGCTAGGCCCTCGCACGGCTGTTTGGTTTGGAGATGTGTGTTTTCACAGAAGCGTTCTGGTCAGCTGATGGCAACAGGAGGCAATTTCGCTAAGAGTTGACACGGCAAACATCAGGCCGTGTGCTCAGGCTCGTTGACCTTCTAAGAATGTGTGTTTCTGTGGGCGTGCGCTCTGCTGCATTCGCCCGCCGGTGCCAGCAGAGGCCGTCGGGACGATGGATGTTCCACAGGATCACTGGAGAGACAGATAATGGAGGCCATGAAGCTGCTTTTAAACACGACACCCTGCGACGGTGCTATAACATGCCTGTTGTGCCCCCAAATAAACTGACCCCCCACTTCCCGGCCACACGGACACATTCTGACGGTGGACGTCGGGGCTAGGCCCCTTGCTCAAGGGTCCCAAGGTAGCCGTAGAATTGAATACTACTACGCAATCGATCAACCAAAGTCGATAAAGTCGCCTTTGTGCTCACCCGGTTGTCACAGCAACCCCGGCAGAAGACACTTGAAGGACAACAAAGGACAACTTCATCATTCCAGCCTCACCATAGAGCCCCTCTTTGAGCCCACATCTGAGGAGGGTCTGGGAGGGGGCGGGCTGTCACACATGAAAGGCAAACAATGCGTCTCCAAGCTGGTCTGTCAATCAAGCTCATGTGCTGCTTCAGTGTCCTGAACACGGACCAGACGGACATTATGAGACCTAAATCTTCCTCTGAGTCTCTATGAGAGACGCTAACACACACACACGCACACACACACACGCACGCACACGCACACACACACACACACCCACACACAGAGCAACAAGCAACCCTGCCCTTCAATCTCCCGTCCAACACTTGCGTTAATTAAGTCCAATCAACAGCAAGCTTTGAACACAGATTAAGACTGGAGGAAATTAGGTCCGTTGCTTTAACGACAGCCCCACCACACCCCCACCGCCCCCCACCTACACACACCCTCCCCCACACCACACACACACACTCCCAAAGTCAAGCACAGTCAAGTCAGCCACACTGCTCTTCCCCTGCCATCTATCTTCACCTCCTCTCCTACAGGGAGGAGGGATGGGAGGGGGTACATACAAATGCACATGTCAGTAGGAGTCCTTCGCGGTATTGCGGTATTCTCCATGTGTGACTGCCTTCATGCCTGTGCTTAGCTAACATTAGCACAGCATCAGACCAGCCGCGTTAGCATGCTAACATTAGCACAGCATCAGACCAGCTACGATAGTATGTTAATGTTAGCTAAGCATCAGACCAGCTACGATAGCTTTTTAACGTTAGCACAGCATAAAGACCAGCCGCGTTAGCATGTTAACATTAGCTAAGCATCAGACAAGCCGTGTTAGCATGCTAACGTTAGCACAGCATCAGACCAGCCGCGTTAGCATGCTAACGTTAGCACAGCATCAGACCAGCTACGATAGTATGTTAATGTTAGCTAAGCATCAGACCAGCTACGATAGCTTGTTAACGTTAGCACAGCATAAAGACCAGCCGCGTTAGCATGTTAACGTTAGCTAAGCATCAGACAAGCCGTGTTAGCATGCTAACGTTAGCACAGCATCAGACCAGCCGCGTTAGCATGTTAACGTTAGCTCAGCATCAGACCAGCCGCGTTAGCATGCTAACGTTAGCACAGCATCAGACCAGCCGCGTTAGCATGTTAACGTTAGCACAGCATTTAGAGCAGCTACATTAGCATGCTAATGTTAGCACAGCATCAGACTAGGCACGTTAGCATCTCACGGGCCTTGCTGTCCGCTTGTGGGCGTGTCTTTGGTTTTTGTGTCTTGGCTGATTTCGGTTGCTTAAATCCCTTGTTTGCTTATTTGTATGTAGTATAGGTATAAGGTATAAGTATAGATATAGTTATATGTTCTATACATGTGACAGCAATAATAGAAGGGATATTCAGTAATAACGTAGCTTTGGGGTAGAACATATATGATCGAGAGAGAGAGAGAGAGAGAGAGAGAGAGAGGGTGGGTGAATGGATGGGTGATGCAAATAAGGGAGAGGTGTTAAGAGACCCCCCCCTACCTTCCCTACACCGCACCGTTATGGTCCAATCAGCACCTCCGTCAGTGTGCACGAGGAGCGTGCACGAGGAGCGTGCACGCCCAGCGCGGCTCCTTCGCCACCTCTGACTGCAGGCTTCTGTCTGCACAGCTGGTAATAACATGCGGCAAGATGTGCTGCGGTTACCTTTCAGCTCATTACCAAAGCTGTCAGCTTCACCTGATCATAATGTATCATAATGATGATGGTGAAAATAATAATAGACTCTCCAGGCCCTGTGTAGTTGAGCTTATCAAGGGCCCCCTATGGCCAGTATGTGGTACTGCGTGTGAATGGTCATCTCCCAACTCAAACACTGTGTGTGTATTGAAAGTATTCACGCCAAAGGAGCCAGATGCTCTCTGCTGCGCCGGCATCCACCACAGAGCGATTTGAGATGCCTCACCGGTGTCTCACCTAGACACCGTATCATACTGTATAAAGCACCAGATGGTCAAACGTACAGCCTATAGACGAATCCGGCGATGGATTTGTGGGTGCCGCCATCTTGTGGCGGGGCCATAACTTCGGTGGTCAATCATAGTGGAGAGACATTCTTTGTTCCAACTAGTTTACACAACAAACTAGAGACTTGAACACTCTGACATGCGGCCAATAAGTTATCATACTACCTTCTGAAAGTTAAGGGAGAACTACCCTTAAACTGATGAGAAAACATGTGTGTGGGCTATGTGTTACAACTTTGAAACGGCATAAACTGCAGGGCAGTTAGTGTCGTAGCCTTACTAATTATATCGTGGATTCTGCAACATATCTGAAGACAAAATACTGCTGGATAAAATGCAGACAATCTGCATGGATGTTTAATCAACAACAAAATCATTAGGCGACGATTTGGTGTTGCTGATTTTGTTACTCAATTATAAGCATATGTATTATATTGTTACTATAGCTACCAGTGTAGCTTGTTTGATCATATCAACATGGGAAAAACACAAAGGATAATTACAAAATAATAGATGGTTTAATAATTCAACAAAACCAGAATCACGTCCCACAGGCCTTATGGTTGCTAAAACCTTATAGTGCATGCAGTGATCGTCATATCATATCATTGCTCCTGCAACATATTTACCACAAAATGCTGCTGGCTTATATGAAGATACTGTACATTTAATCAATAACAAGGTCAGTATGATTGTTAAAACTGATTTATTGAAATAATTGTTCTTTTTGAAGTTATAAACTGTGCATGTACTATATTGTTATCCTAGCTCACAATAACATTGATATGCTTATTTTGGTCACATTGACAAGGACAAATCAGTAAGGATAATTTAGACATTGCTTATTTCTTACATACATGCTGGATTTGTTTATACAGCATATATGAGGTGGCTGTTGTGTTTTGTAGTTTCTTTGCGGTGGTTAATAATACAAATTTTGCATTCAGTTTTCGTACAAAGTTGACGTTTACCACAACTGTTGTGAGCTGAGCATTACACCGGTTACTTACGATTTCCCCGACATCGTTGTCAAAAGTAGCGTTACATATAAAGTAAACTTAAATAGGTAGATATTGAGCACTTTCGATAACACATTTCGCCTTCAGACACACGCATATTGTAGGAGGGCACACCACAGTAATGGTGGTCCGTGCAACTTCCGGTACTTCGCTGGATTCGTTTATGCATTGTACGCAAAATGGCCGCTAGCAGTGGCCCGACGGTTGTGGGGCGGATGACTCATCACCTCCCCGGCGCGCAGGGGGCCGAGCCACGCAGCCTTTCAGGCCAAAGGTTGAGCCAGCTCGCACGCAGCGCATGCCTTCCGGAAAAACCAGTGAAAGCCCCCGTGCCCCGGAGAGATGCCGGCCGCTGGCTTGTGTTAGCGTTGGCTAGAAATAGCTGGCTTGTGGGGAGGGAGGGAGGGATAGGAAACTGTGAGGAAATGTGTGTGAGTTCAAAGCCCCAACAAAAGATGTGGGGGTGGAGAGGAGAGGAGGAAGGAGAAGGAAAGCTCTTAAGTGATACATCTTCATTTTGTGCAGAGTGTTCTTCTAGCAAGAGACTTGCTTCCCGAGCGTCTGACGGTGGTGGTGTCAGGAGAGAGCATGACACCCTGGCTGCAGGCGGCTCAGAGTCCTGTGGTGGATCTATCCTTTGCCGTCAGAACCTCCACTGTTAGAACCTCCGCCGTAAGAACCTCCGCCATCAGAACCACAGGGGGATTGATGCTGGTCACACTGGGCTCTCTTTAGGAAGCAAGATGGGCTCAAATGGGCTCTAGCTCATTCATCAGCATTCTTTTTCCTCTAACTCTTTTTATTTATCATCAACAGGTGTGACACGGGGGCAGGATAGTGGGTTTGCGCCCCAGAGTTGGCCTTTTTAGTATCCTTGTCCTGCTCCTTGAATAACACTGAATTATTTAATTTGACACAGGATGTGTCAGTGAAAATATTAAACACCAATCCCTAAACGTAATGTGTCTAGGTGCAACATTGGCATTGAGCTGTTTGACTGTCGGGATCACCACACAGTGAAGGCAGAGCTACATTATTTAGGCACTGAATGTATTATTTTGTGTAATGCAGTAGGTTGTCGTGTCATGTTTGACGGTTGGTTGGTAAGGCTAGATATAGTCAGCTATTGCAAGCTAATTGTAAGCTAATACACGCTGTCAAATTATTCAAATAACTCACATTTCGCTATCTTATCATTCTCTGTACCCCTCTTGGACGGCGTCGGCAGATATGATTTTCCACTGTGTAACGACACCTCACTCAGCACTATTATCCATCCACATTAAAACAGGAACCTTCCAATCCCTTTAATTTGACACGGCAACATACGGAGCCCGCTATAGAACAAGCAGCACAATAACAAAGGTTGATCGCGTAAGTGTTCATCTCTCAGAGATCAACAGCCACAGGGTTCTACCCATATGGTGGTAATGATGGTCGACAGTGTTCGGAGGGAGGATTGTCCATTGTCTGAGCACTGTAACGAAAGCAACAGTATCGCACTGGTTCTGGTGTTGCTTGAAGGGGTCAAAAGCTGAGAATGAACTTCACAACTATCTAAGCACAACTCAGTTAAACGCCATGCAAGCACAACCCTGGCTGCTGATTTAACGCCATGCACTGTAAACCCAAGAGTGGCTGTTGATTGGATGCCATGTAAAACCAAGCCTAGCTGTTGATTGGACGCCATGTAAACAAGCCTGCTGTAGCTGTGGCTACACAGAATGTAGTGATGTCACGGTTCTTAGACCTCTTGTTTCTGTATTAGATGCAGGGTAAAGATTGGGTGTAGTAAGAGTTATATTAGACTTGCTCATACCAGATTTAACATCAGTAGAGAGATAACTGCAGTTTCAATGTCAGTTCTGTTAATCTGCAGCGCTAACTTTCCATGTACTGTGTCCATGTAGGCTAGCCTTTCCCTAGGCCCCGCGCACACAGTAGTACTTGTGTACAAGTGTCTGGTAGCTAGAGCACACAGGCTGGCTGTTCCCACGACAACAGACGAGCTGTGTCTGTAACGATGTCACACTGATGGTGCTTTGCCCTGTGGTGATGACTGGCGCGGAGCTAACCCTAAAGCTAACCCCTGCTAGCAATACGAAAGGTGAAGACAGGGATATGTAAATGCTAAGCCAAGAGTGTTTGAAGGAAAAATACTACTGGCGCTATATTAATAAGGTTTATGCAAATGCTACCGTATAGCCTCGAAATATTTGATGAATTTGTGTGTGTGTGTGTGTGTGTGCCATCGACATGGCAACAAGCTGCACAGCGCTGCGTGAAGAGGCCAGCTCTCTTGTTTTATCTCCCGGCTGCACACGGGATGACAGGGAGAGCCAAGTGGCCGTGAACACGCCACTGTCGCCGCGTAAATCTGCCCGGCTAAACGTCGCCATCGCCAGGGAGACGGAGCTCGTCTGTAAGCCCACCCTCCCGTCGCCCCCGGCAGCTGAAGATACGTGCGTGGACACAGCCGGCCGGCAGTGAGCACACTGGGCCCATTGAAACAATGTGACTGGTGGAGGGAGCAGACCCCTGCTGGGACTATAGCACGGAGACACCTGCACAAAGACCAGCCATCAGAGACGTCTCAGGGTGCCTTCACAGGGTGTAAATGATGACAGCGACACTTTATTGCAGTGAATATCGCTTTGTGTGGATGAAGGACTAGCTGAGATTGGCTGCTCCAGAACATTATTACAGACACTGTGGGGAACACCTGCCAGTAGCTCTTTCTGATGTCTGTATACATTTTTTATATTTTTTGGAAAGAAGAATCAAAGTTAATAATTTCACATTCGTTGGCCCTCTTTCAAAAAGTCTTCTAAGTGAGCCCAGGTTAGGATGCCAGAAGCGTAGGATTCACATGCATGCACAACAGTGTACTAAACACGGTGTGCTCTATTATATTGATACTGAGATAACCTCAAATCCAGCATGAATAGACTTCGGCGTGTAGCGTTCAGCGGCGCTAATGACAGGTGCCCGCTCGCTCTCCGACCAGACAGCACTTTAATCTATAAGCTACGGCAAAAGAGCAATTGATGAATACCACAATTCTATTGGCAAAATGTACTCTGCATGCATTTTAAGACTGCATAAATGTGGGCCCTGATTTATTACCTCCCTGGAGCACGTACCTTAACTATGTTAGCTAAGAAGCTTTATTGGAGCCCCCAGACCCCCAGACTCCCACCTATCGACCCCACAGCTCATGGGGGAGTGTTAGTGTTAGTGTTAGGGGGAGGGACAGAGTGTGGTGCGACACTGTGTAGCGAAGGGTGCCAACCATGTGTGTGGGAGGAGCATGGTCTGTATAGTTTCAACACAGCGTTTTTTAAGGGAGATTCTTGGCACAAATTGCAGCGTGGCCATTTAAAGCAATACACTCTAATAATAACATGCATAACCGCACAGACCTGTGTGTGGCCCTTCACATATCAGAGCACTACAGGCTATCATTACGGCTGCTACAGTCTGCCTGCTCGCTGGTCACACTTGGAGACACAATGCCGGCCTCTAGAGAGGCACCAGCATGTTTCAGACCTGACTGTGATCCAGGAGACAACACACCATAGTACATGTATGTGTATGTATGACTATAGTACATGTATATGTATGTATGGCTATATTACAAGCTCGCTCCATGATAGTCTTGTGGGTTGGGGGGGGGTTGCATGAGGTGCAGTGCACGTCTGTGTGCTACAGTACCTGCACCGCTGAGAGGCAAACACACACACACACACACACACTGTATATCCCGTCATCGTGAAGCATCCTGTGATGAAATCCGATGCAGACTCTACTTCAAATCAATGAGAGCGAGCGTCCTGCTTCCTGCGGTGTGTGTGTGTGTGTGTGTGTGTGTGTGTGTGTGTGTGTGTGTGTGTGTGTGTGCAGCCCCCACTAGATCCATTATAGCTCTTCTGCTGGACAGCGGTCCATCCAGGAGTCTCAACTGAAGCTCTGGGGACCAACTGTTACCGCTCTCCTACGTCTAACGCACGCCCACACACACACACACACACACACTGTACAGGAACACATGTAGATAAGCAGGCTACGAGCGCACACACACACACACACACACACACAGACAGACACATTCCTAACGGCTCGCGGTCCAGTTACATGCGTACGAAAGGACACACACACACACACACACACACACACACACACACATTACAAAGTCAGAAAGACCGTTCTACTGCAAAGTCAACGCACGCACACAGACATCAAGCACTGAACGCCGGTAAGTATATCTTACCTTGTTATAATCCCCTGGTCCGAGAGGGCTTGGACAGCAATCCTCATCGTCCCTTCTCTCTCTGTCTCACTAAACCTCTCTCTCTGTCTCTCTCTTGATCTCTATCACTAAATCTCTCTCTCTCTCTCTCTCTCTCTCTCTCTCTCTCTCTCTCTCTCTCTCTCTCTCGATCTCTCTCTCCGCGGGTATGCCTGTGGGCTCTCTGGGGCCGCTCTATACACATCTACTGGAGCGTTCCCTCACTCCGTTCCCCTGCTGCATGCGCGGGCGTGCACGAGTGTGTGCGTGTGCGTGTGTGTGTGTGTGTGTGTGTGTGTGTGTGCGCAGCGGGAGAGAGTCTCTGGATCAGCCGTCCTCCAATCCTGCCCGGCTACGGCTGCTCAGCGCGGGGAGGGCTCCCGATTGGCCGGTTCGCCGCTCAATCTTCCTTACCCGTGATGGTCCCTCCCCCTCCATCCCCCTCACTCTCCCCCTCCCTCCCCCCATGTTCGCTCAAGAAAGTGATGAGGACGTCAGATGCTACGTGCATTTAGCTTCACTGTGAAGACAGGAACATCCTCAGATGTGATGTTTAATGCAACACAGTACATTCAGACCAATTACAGGAAAATATCCCATTTCATTTCAATAGAAAACAAAAAAAATGGTGTTAATTTTCCCCCTCGCCCCTGATATGTTTTGCAGTCGATTTGCAGGGGGCAGTTTGTTAGCGTGGTAATGTAAACCACACCTTGTCATTGTCCCTCCTCTGACCTGTTCAGTACAGAGCGGTATGGTCACATGGCCACGTCCCGTTGTGATAGTCTTCTCTTATTTGCTGTCCCGGGGGCCTGGTAGAAGCAATACACAGACAACGGATGTGAAGGCTTCGGTGAACCCTTTTAAAGAAGCTTTTTCTTATGCAGCCATAATCTGCAAATTGCTTGTTAGATCACCCTGACACCCAGCTGAGGTAGAAAAAAAAAAAAAAAAAAGTTTTTCCAACTTTTATTGGCCACGCCAAGGGCAAATGAAACTCTGGTGCACTTCTGTTTACAAACAAACACACCAATACAACTCTTGGCTATCTGAAGGCCAACAGTGATTACTTGCCAACTTCAGCCCCCGCGCCCCAATTAAGACGATGCTGTTTCCCCTCACAACACCAGTCAGCTGGTCAAACACAGGCAAGATGAAGAACGTGGCCTGATCAACAATACATCTACATAATCAACAACGCCTGTTTGTGCAGCACAATGCGCTAGTTGGAGACGCAGCTAGCCTTACGTAACAGCTGCTAGACTGAACACAGGGCCGTTCCAGGCCCTGTTTATACAGACGCAGAGCAGAGGCACTTTATCACGAGGACTAATGGAGCTGGTTAACGAATGGGAAGCGGAAATGTTACATTACGCCTGGAGCCCAGGCACACAAACATTAGACATGTGTCTTCAGTGTGAAATTAAGCTGTGCCATTACTCATCAGACCACATCAGAACATCAGCCATCTTGGCTTAGATGGTGTGGTGGGCGGAGTCAGGATAAGGTTCAAGTGGCCAATTAGAACTATTCTCATGTTGGAGGCAAGTGCTGAGACACTGGGCGTGTCCTAGTCTTGCAGAATCGTACATTTCCTTTACTTGTTCAAAGTCTGGCACACAGAGCTGGCAAACTCTCAAACCAGTCTCTTATGTGACGTAGTGCTGATGAAGAGGCTGAGACTAGAGACGGTCTCTTATGTGACGTAGTGCTGATGAA
>JAODUE010040689.1:3611-19602 GCA_027564755.1 Amblyopsis hoosieri
TGTAACCTGATAAGAAGTGCCAACTCTCACTCATTTGGCATGTCCAACAAGCTTTTATTCGTTTTTTTTTACTAGTCTTTTGCTAGCACGGAAACCTTTTTCCATTGACTTCAATACATCTCACGTCAAAAATAAACAGGTCTGTCAGTTTCACAAATTCTCACACCAATGTTGGCATCTATAGCTAAGATGAATTGCATGCCTTTGATGATTAAATAGGATGCACCGTAATATTATTAGCATCATCAATTTCTAATGCAAATGGGACAGGGTGATAAGCAGGTCAATTCCCTGTAGGCTACTGTACACTCCAAGGTGCATAAGCTACAGCACATTACATGACAAACAAAAGCTGGTAATTGACCCAGTGTACTGCCATATCCGAATCGGTACCCGTGCCAATACCCGATTCACAACCCCTTCTGCAGGCACCGTCTGACCCATGAGGTTTGTTGCCTGCCCCAGGCTGAGGTTTCTAACTCCAAAAGGCCCATTGAATACATGTGGTTATGTGTTCTGACAGCCCTCTAGCCTGATTAAAATAGCTGTTTTCTAACGCTAAAACTAAGATAATGTTGGATTTGTTCTCAGCCAAAGAGTGCATTTCTGTGTGGCAATGGCTAGGCTAAGGTAACTAATCTAATTCTACACTAATTTGCCAAATGTACCTTTTTATCGCATAATGTGTCTTAACTCTGTGTGAGAGAGTCATCATCATGTAGCCTAATAATCTCAGTGTACTGAACTAACAGAGGATCACTTTGGCCTAATACGGGATTAAAGAGGGTCATATGCAGAGGATTTGAGTCTACAAGCAACAAACCTAAAAACAACAAAGTGCAAAAATAACTTAAACTTAACATTATCAACGGATTTCCTCAAACAGTTTGTTATCAGTATTAAGTAGCTTCTATCCACCACCCCTCCCCATTGAAATGTCAACATGTCATATTAAACATATTTTTTTAAATAAATGTTTTTATGCATATGATCAGTAATGGAATATTTGTAAACACATTTAATATAGCCTACTGTGATATACAGCTCAGTGCATTTGGTGGATTTCAATGAACATCAATTAAAAGGCTGTGCACCACTTGCATGTCACATTGCGTTGTGTGAACTGGCTGTACGATAAGCTGTGACAATAAGCTCCATAGTGCTGCTAACAAAAACATTGCTTCAGCGTCCACATGGGAGGATGGGGGGGATGGTAAACACATGTTGTTTCAATACAAACAATGCCAACCATATGAATACAGCAGTTTATTCATACAGTATATCCCTATTTAATTTCAGATATGATATCTGCTTCATCCGCTCTTTGTCCTAACATGTGTCCCAGGGAACAGTCAGAGGGGAATGTCTCCACCACGTGACAAACCAAATATCTCCACAGAGTTTACCCCACTTGATTTGCCTCGTCGGATGACTAATAACTGCACAGCAGATTGCACGGGCTTGAGGTCAAACACACACCAAACAAACGCTCATGCATAAGTGGGGTGAATCACAAAGAGACAATCAGATCTTGATTTTTAGAATCAGATGTTTTTGGCAGCTGTAGAGTCAGGTCATGTTTTAGTATTATATGACTAAACAAATTAGATATATGAATAGATTCATTATGTAAGATTAAATAAAGGTTTTGAAAGCAGTCACACATCCATGAGGCACAATTCTCAGGGCCTGAATCTACATTATACACTATACAGTATACAGTACAATAGTCTTCTGGAGTCTCTAGATGTAAAAATGCTGTAAGATGTTTTAATGCGTTCAGGAGGTAATCATTTTCAGTTTCATCCAAAGTGATTTGCGTACATAAACGTATATCAGAACAAGGGCATCAGCTGTAACCAGAGCTATAGTATGTTATACGACAAATCACAAGTCACTTAGGACAGACAGGTTGCTTGTGAACAGGTTCAAATGCATTTTGGCACACAGTTCAAGGCCATTACAGGTTGGGCCTTGTATTTTCTCACATTGAGCATCAGGCTTGAAGTTTTGTTCGCACTTCTTTCAATCACGGTGAATAAATTCCTGGTAGGTAAATAGTAACGTTTGCCACTCATCTAATCCTTTTGTATATTGTTTTAAGTAAGAATGAATAACACCTTTATCCAGATGACATCAACACATTCAGCATGGCCGATGATGCTAAGGTGATTGTAGTCGTTACCATCTCTTACAATCTCACTCAGCTGATGTGAGCACACTTAGCAGGGTAGCCTGACCAGACCTAGCGGGAGGACTATGTGTGTCCAGTGATGCTGTGTGTGCACGTTCACTGGTGCATACACATCCTCTTGCGTGACAGCTGAAGTAGCTCCTTCTAACGGCACTGATGTTCCCTGCCATTTGCCTTCAGGGCCTTTCCTCGTTCTGTCTCCATCGCTTCCTCGCTGACTTTTTAAGTGTTTTTCTATCGTTTCACCCCCTCTCCCCTCCCATTTCCTTTCACTCCTTCCCTGTAGAAGTATGACTTAGAAAGATTGGCTTCAGAGAGAACAGTGCCACAGATATATGAGTGCCTCGTCCTGTTTAGTGAGCTGCCGCTTGGCCTTCCCATAATTCACCCCTACACTTAACTCAACGCTGGACGAATCGGTGGAGGGAATCGGTAGGGGGTGTTCACTCTCCCTGCAAGCAGTCAACAGAATATGACATCACACATATAGAAAGAAGGGATGACTAATGGACAAATGCACCCGTGGGGCCCTCAACTGGCTTGACCTTTTAAAAAACATTTCACCTGCAGTTTAACTTGTTTTGGTATTGCTTATTTAACTCACAGCAATGAATGACAATAATATACATTTCATACTAAGTTTTTATTAAGATATCACACGATGTACAGAAAATAGATATTCATAAAAATAGATCTAAGATATCCCATAGTCAAGTCAATTTATTTATAAAGCACATTTAACAACAAGTTGACCAAAGTGCTGCACGAAATAATGCAATTAACATTAATTGTATAAAAATCTATAAAATTAATCAAATATAAAATATAATATACGACACACAAACAATACAGTTTAGGCATATTGTGTTGCTGCGCTGATTTGAACACTAAATAATACATATGTGTTTCAGTTGCGGGGGATGATCTGATAATGGGAAGATTATTCCACAGTCTCTAGGCCACAACAGAAAAGGCACTATCAGCCTTAGTTTTCATCAAGTTTACATCCATTAATTAAGATTTGTCATTTTGCAGATATCACTTAATAATAGAGTGCAATAGTGTTGCAGAAAACAACCCAACCAGTAGCATTCCCCACAAGCATACGGGTAGGTGTATTATATGCAGCTTTGAACATCTGTTGCTATCAATAGCAACATCTTGGGGACATTATCCACCTCAAACCATTATTACCTTGATTACTTTTAAAAAATACGAATTGTCATGAAAATATATACTCAAACATAAATTAAAACTGTATATTAAAGTGTAACTGCACATTAAAATGTGTTTTTTTGAGCTGTAAACAAAGTAATATGATTGATCTGTGATGTGACACATCAAGCTGGTGTTAATATTTACAAAATTCTCGTTATTTAATAAAAATCAGCATTTTATAGGCTGAAACAGAATTACACGTCATATGCATTATATGGCTGGTTTTCAAATGTAGACTCAGTCTGCTCATACGTCATCAAATTCAAATGTTAATGTTAATGTTATAGGGTCCCCCTCTCAGCCCCTCCCCTCACTCAGCTCCTTGATGCATTTTTCAAAATTGTAGTGAGTGGAGTCAGGCCCAGTGCTGGGGTGCACTTACACTTTAAAGATTAGAGCCTACCTAAAGTTACCTAGATTTTCCAAGACAAAATCTCCTTAACAAATTACTGAATTTGATATCCAAAACCACAGGGAATCATTAATCTGATTATACCAGTTCAAATATTCCTCACACTGTAATTTGTCTATACCTTTTTCCAGACATTTCTGAAATTAGATTCACTTTCCACTGAAGCATATAATCATATTTCCATTTCAAAGTCTCTTCTCCCTTCATCAATCTTACTTGCTTCTCCTCAGAATTATGGCGTATATAAATATAGCTTTCAGGACGTTTGTATGGTTCACTTTTTGTCTCATGGGCCAAATAGTTTTGAGGCTTATTCTCTGCTCCAGAATGAGTCAGCCAGGTCTTGTTCAGTTTTGGAAACAGTGTGTTTTTGTGTTTGCATGAATCTCTGCATTATTATATGGGTAGTCAGCAAAGTCTCTTTATTTTAATCAATATTTTAAGTACCACATTTTTGAATAACTTTGATCAATACACGTAAAAGCCATACGCATTATTTTATGTCCTCTTTAGTTATACAATACTCATCACCCTCTTTGAGATGGTGACAGGAGTTGCCCTAGGAAATTGACATAATCACATACAAATGCTGTGTCCAATTTCACACATACCGTGTCTGCTTAGGGCTAGTCTGTCCTGACCTCTGACCCCTCCAACAGCCATGACTGGCTGGCCATTGTAGCTACATTGTGTTTACAATAAGCAATAAGCACAATAAGCAGTCTGGGAGGAAAGAATCATATAAATAAATCGTATGAAACCATAGCTAGACGTATAGTAAAAGAATGCCAATAAACAGAGCACACCAAAGCTAACAATATAACTGGTAGGGATATACAGCCCTGAAAGCTCACTCTCGAGCTCAGGGCTCCTTATAAAAAGGGAAAGAGGCACAAAAGGTTAACAAACAACAATGTTGATAATGCCACTTGAAAGACGTTAAGCTGCCAAAGTAGGTTTGGGGTCAAGCCTTGAGTACGTGATATATTGTCTGCCTTGACACCAGTTCACCATGGCTCTCAAGAGCATATCACATAATACAATAGCTGGCTAACAGGAAAGATCAGCCAGCATTTTAGTAAATCCTATTGTAAATCCTATTGTAAGATGCATGGATGGGTAACCAAGGCAAATGTTTTCTAAATTACTCAGAGCTGTCTGGGGCAATCAAAATGAATTACGTGTACAAGGTACAGTTACACCTAAAAATACTAGTATACCATTTTAAAAGTTTGTATACACACACACGCACGCACACGCACGCACACACACACACACGCACACACGCACACACAAACACACACACCCTTAAACACACATACATTGCCTGCACTTGCTAATGAACCCCTCTAACTAATCCACACACACGCACACGCATGCACACGCGCACACACACACACACACACACACACACACACACACACTTAAACACACATACATTGCCTGCACTTGCTAATGAACCCCCCTAACTAATCCACACACACGCACACGCACACACACACGCACGCACACACACAGACACACACACACAAACACACACTTAAACACATCCATTGCCTGCACTTGCTAATGAACCCCTCTAACTAATCCACACACACGCACACGCACGCACACGCACACACACACACACACACACACACACACACACACACACACACACACACACTGTGCATTTCCAATGGCCAGGCTTGGTGGCTGTAATTGCTGCCTCTGTAGCGTGGACAGACAGGCGGTCTGACGATTGGAGATGACACGCACCCATTATTGCTGGAACAAGTGCTGTTTTTGCAATTACAGAGGGTTTGGCTGAGCACATTGAATTGGACTCTGGATTCCTGAATTCAGGAGCCCTTTAATCTCCAACTGGCTGCTCAGCTAAACACGGCTACTGTAGGGTCAGACCTCTACTTGTGGAAAAGCAATACAAGTGTTGGTGGGAACAGGCAGAGATTGTGTATTCACATGTGTTTGCAGCTCATAAAGTAGTCAGTAGAACTGTAATAAGTTCATGTTTAGGAGTGGTACTACATCTTCAGTGGTACTATATCTTCACATAGAAAGAGTTCATGTAAACTGAAGACTGAAAATGGGAGAAAAAGCATCATGTGAGATGTTAAAACTATAATTTCACTAAATTCACGTGAGCGGCATCGCTAACACAAACCTCTCATTGTAAATGGTTGACGCACGTGCAAACACACACATACATATATAGGAGTCCCCAGGGAGTCTAGACTACAGTGGTCAGTAGAGATGTGGCTAACCAGGAGTCATTGGTGAATAACTTATGCGGTGGGAGAGGGGAGATACTAGACAGCACAGACAGTGAAAGAGGGGAAAACAGTGTAATTACATTAAATAATTAATTACCTCTTTCCTGCATCATCACATGTACAACAGGACAGAAATAAATACATGCTAAATTAACTCATATATATAGCGTTTTTCCAACTCAAAGCGCTGTCCAGTTTTGCCTTACCCATGGTGGTGTCAGACATGCAAGGTGCCACCTGACCACCAGGGGGAGCAGTTAAGGTTAGGTGTCTGGCTTAGAGACACCTCGACACCTGGTGAGGAATTAGCGGGGTTCGAAAAAGCAACTTCTGGATCAACTGTCGCCCCACTCCACCCACTGCGCCCTACTCGCCCTAAATATATAAAAAGAAAACATACATGTAAAAAGCTATATACATTTTATGACACTTCATGTTTTAAAGAAAATTAATATTAGCCAGATAAAATAGGCATTTTCGGCGGCTATAAAACATGAGTGGGTCCGTGCAATGTAATTGCGCCGTTACACATTGGAAAAACTGGATTATGGCATTTTACAGAAATATTGTCATACAGAGGCACAAATAAAGGCTATCATTGTGTTCATATCCATAATGCATACTATGCTGTAACGTAGAAATGCCCAATGCGTCACAAATTCACACAAGTTGGATTGTTAGTTTGCCTGGTGCTCTTGAGAAGACGGTGCCGTGAGTGCACTACACATTCCCCTCCTCAGTCTTTATCTTTGGGCTGTACTCTGTTTTACGGTTTCATCTGACTGGACCTGTCTGTATGGGTTTCTATATGGCCGTATGAATCCATTGGTCTCCACTGACGGAAAATAATTGCAAAGCAAACAAAATCATCTCTGCCAGATTGAGCAGGCCTCTACTCCTCCTGGGGCAGAGCAACTAGCTACAGGAATAGCTACAGGAATGAGCGATAGACAGACCGACAAAATGAATGGGTTTATAGAGAAGCGGTGGGAGTGACAGGGGCCTTCCATTCAAGGGAGTGAGAAAGAGAAGGTTTAGAGCAAAGTGGTTTGGCATTTGAATTATATATGCAGAGTGTTAAAAAGTGTTATGTTAGGGAAACGGATGCAGTCTGATTGAAAGTGACTATACGTGGTGCATTGGGGAGGACATAGAAATAAATAGGTGGATGGAAGCCTGCCAGGTAGAAAGTCAGTCCAGGAACATGAGGTGAAGGCATATTGGAACGCAGTGCCTTATATAGCATAATTCAGACGTGGCATTTCAAACCTAAATTCTCAAGAATTTCAAAAAAATGATTTTAAAGTTATTTAAAGTAAAAATTGATACAGTAAGAGCATTCAATTTTAACTAATAACTAACAACATGTATTTGTTATACTGCGTATAGTCTAAATCACACAATCATTAAATATCGTATTTTACAGCACATTTCTAGTGTATAAACAGCCTGAAAAAGATTATAAATTTATACGGGTTTAGGTTCAGATTAGTGACCATTTTTATGGATATTATCGCATTGTCATTGCAGTGTGCATTCCCTGCTAAATATGGCATGGCTGTGGCCAATTAAATTGATTGCTTAGTTGTGCATCCAACATATATTCTTTATTTAATGGCTATGTATGTATTTATTTATTTATTTATTTATAACATGTATAATATTTTATTTGCCTCCAAAAATATTTTCAAATAGTGAGGATGCTTTATTCAATATTCAAGTATTAATAGCGCCATATGTAATACGGACATTTTTTATACAGATCTTTATATGGATATACATATTCCAGGGCGCTCATCTAGTTAACTATATGTGCACATTGTAGTTTAATACAAATGATATCAAGTATTTATTATTTAGGAACAGACAGCAGATGGACATGGCAGTGAGAGACATCTTGGAGAGACATCTTGGACAGTATCTTGTTTACTAAATGTCCCTTTGCATTCCCTCATTCAGATGTTCCAGTACAAGTTTAAGTAATTGGTCAACCAGTTAAGGTACAAGCTTCTAGTGTTAGGTCAACCAGTTAAGATAATGTTTAGTTTTTTAAGGACTATCTTGAGAAATGTTGCTTTAGAATTGGAATGGATTATTCTGTTTGTGAGCATGATGACTCAAAGTGTTTCCATTCATTTTGACGAAGTGCAATATGTTGACAGTGTATATGGTGGCGCTATATTAAGACGTCCTAAATGAAAGGGCCACACCTGTCATTCAAGACCTAAAGTACTGAGCTGGCTGAACGGCAAACCTGAGGTAGCACTTTGTGCACAACCATTCACTGAAATATGAAGCGGTTAATTAATTTATCCAGATGGCTCTTATAATGGCATGCATTTACATAGTGCTTTTTCATACAGAGATTCATACACCGATGGTGGTGTCAGCCATGCAGGTTGTCATCCTACACATTGGGAACAGTTATTGTCAGGTGTCTTTCTCAGGGCAGGGACATCTCAACACAGGAGGAAGCAGGGACCAAGCCACTGACCTTTCGGTTGCCAGGCAACCGGCTCTACCCCCTGCGCCATTGCCGACCAAATTCCAATCAGGTGAGTTAACAATCGGCTAACCTTGATTCACTAATTTATGGTCAGTTGATGAGCCACCAAAATAGTGTCTTGCTATTTGGAACTGTGGCCATTTTGAATTCCCCTGAGTTGATTACTCACTCATCATTTGCTCCCTATGTCCACCATGATGGATTTTCTGGTGTAGAAAACATGATATAATGTTCTCCCACCAAATGATGGGTCTACTCAGAACATATCTTTAGACTGAAACCCAACCCAACACTGCATATCACGTTAGTATCAACATAGCACTAAATGTGCTTAGTTCCTAGCTGAATATGCATTGTGTGTCAATTGTGTCATTTGACTCTTTATAGGTCCATATGTGCTATGCATATTAATAATAATACTATAAAGAGGGGTCACCATACAAGCACTGACCACACAGCAGTTCTAGAATGGGCATGTGTCGCTTGATGTGACCCAGTTATGAGATATGTGCCATACATGCTCATTGCTCATGAGGGTTAAGATTTAGTGTTTGTTGTTTTGGCCACATAATCTGTTATTATCTGTCATTGCATTACCCTATTGATCACATATAGGCAATCACGCACATGGGTGTAGCATATAGTGTTCTAGTTGTTTTAGCCCTAATGGGCATGAAGGCCACACTAACAGGCATTTGGTGTAAAGCACTGAAAATAAAATTTTCTTTTTTGTCCAAGTAAGAAGCAGATAATCGTAAAAAGTATTGCCATTCTAAATGATAAGCAAACAATTTATCGCCAATCCAGGTAGCAATTTCCTGTTGACCACCTGTAGACTGCCAAGAGTTGAATAAATTGAAGTCATATCACGTTGCTATATTTGAGCAGAGGACTTTAATAATCCAGCAATTATTGTGTATGCTAAGCATCCTTTGTCCGTTGGCCTGTTTATTGTCTGAGTCTGCCTTCTTTAAGAGAATGAGATGATGCGATCCCAAAAGAAACATACTTACCATAGCCTATCCTCATTTCGTGATAAACATTAGTAGATGGCGCCCCCTTGAGTTAAAGTATATTTTGTGTAGACATACACGACTAGTGCCCCGGGCTCTTTTTCCTTTGGTGGCAAACACTAGAAATGTTACATTAATTAACAAGTGTGTATTTTAGGTCCCCAGAAAGACATTCCAAACTGTATGGCTTCTGCCTTAATTTCTTTTTCAATTTGCCCTAACCCTATGTGTTCATTCACATGGTCTAATTACAGTATTATCCCACTGCCAAACCATGTGGCTGCCAAGTATTAGGTTATATAACAGCAGAGGCTCAAAGGGTTACCACATCAATTATGCCTAGTACTATTAACAAAATATGCATAAAATATACCAGATACTTCAAGTATGATAGCTCTCAGGGAATATTTCTAGAAAATAGTCCCAGCTGTTGATTTATATTTCTTTTGTGCACATAGGCTACCCTTTAAAGGACACCCACACAAATCTGCCATTATAGACTAGGCTACATCATTTTTAGAATTGAACAACGTATATAGATTATTCCAGGGAATCACATATAATAAGCAGTACAATACATTTTGAGTTGATAGTAAGGTTGGAATTTGTGTGCACAAGTTCCCTCTTGTTTTCATTCAAATAATGGAACCCTTTCATCTCATAAAGTTGCATTATTGAGGGATCTGTAACTCATTGGGTCTCCAGTGATTTGGCATTTACTTAACAGTCACAAATTGGGCTGCAATGCAAAATTCGCCAAAGCTAAGCATCCTTACTAAGATATATTTGTGAGCTTGCAACGACATCGGCCTATCTAACATTCTACCATGAAGCACCATGCATCTAGAGGGCTGGCCTGATTCCAATGTAATAACTCCTCCAAAACAGAAAGCTCTGATAGCTACTCAGCATGACGGACGGTGACAATGGAACATCCATTACAAGTCTCAATCTGCAATGGAACATTAGCATCTGTTTCATTCTGCTTCATCGTGTCTAGACGTTCCGCAGCAGCCATGTTGGAGGTGAGATGCCGGACTGGGAAAAGTAGTTCCACCACCAGGGTTTTTCCTGCCGCTCCACTCCTGGCTCGCCCAGGTCAGCCTCACTGTAGCGTTCAAATTGGTTGTAGGGGTCAAAGCGTTCCCATGTGTCCATCGTCGGGAAGAAGTGGTCGTCTATGTCGGGCTTTACGGGAACCTGAGTGGACAAGAGATTAAGCAGTAAGTGGCTACATTCACATGCACGCTAGGTTTCTATTATTATTCCAACTATGGCAATATTCTGAATATTCCGAGACATATTTCGTTTGGATATTTAGAATTAGGCCTTCATACAAATGGAGCATTTTCTGGTTAAGACATGTGGGACATAACGATTTTATTCGGGTTTTAGGGGCGTCTAATACGTCTCAAGTGGGGTTATTACTGCATTTTGCAACAATGGATCTCTTGCCGGTTAATGGGACGGTGTGTGCATAAAAGTAGGGAAATGCTTCTGGGTGAGTAAGTTATTTACAGGGTGTAGCTTTAGGACGTAAATCATGGGTGTTTTTTTTCTCCGTAAATCGGAATATGTACAGCTGCAAGTAAATGGACGATAGTGGAATATTCATTTTCAGTAGCCATGTACACAGGAATATTGACATTTTTGGAATAATGAAAATATAGCCAATGCGTTCACAAAAAAACAAAAAAACAAACAGACAACATTCAAATGTATTTCAATGAGAAAAATGCATACAAAGCTGCTGTCTGTTTCCTATCATATAAACAGGAGAACTCGTACCCTCTTCAAGACAAAGTCCACCTGCCCGACCTTGTTCATGTTGTGAGGTAGGTAAATCCTCTTGCTGACTTTTGAGTAACCCTTGGCTGTGGCCGTCAAGATATGGGTGCCAGAGTTCAGCATTCGCCAGTAATCCCCGTGTTTGGCTGGTGAAAGGATGGTGACATGGATGGACAGAGAGAGGAATAGTGAGAACAGAAATAACAATATAACGATAGGTGGATGGAAAGGTGTGACAATAATGCAAGGGAATGCATTGGCCGGAAGGTTATAAAATTGTATTTTTGTTATTTTTATTCTAGATGTATCTTTCATAAGATGTGTAAACAAACTATTTTCAATGGGCTTTACTGGTAGTTTATTTGCTAACTTGACCAATGATTATGATTATGATTAGTTATGATCGATGAGCACATTTTGGCTGGCAAGGGTCATAAAGGTTGAGATCCACTGATCTACATAATTCCCTTATCTGCATATTTCCCCACTCTTTAGCTTGTCGTGATACCAACGTAGATCACATCTACCTGTGGTGACGTCCTTCCTAATGCCCCTGACAGAAATAGTCGCTCCTTTGATCCCGATACCATCGACGTCCTTCACAATTCCCTTTATCCCTCTGTGGACCTGTCCAAAAGCACACCAATGTCTTACCTCATTTGCATACTGTAGTTTACATCCAGGGTTTATTTAGTATTATCCACACGTTGAACTGGTACAGCTACAAGAAAACACATATTCATAACGTACCTAAACATTAGAGGCCGGTGTCACAGACATGATTTAAGGCTCGTCCTAGAAAAAAAAATCAATGAAGATCTTCATTGAAAAAAGTTCTTAGTCTAGAACAAGGCTCCATCCTCCATCATGTCTATGAAACCAGCCATAAATGATGACTACTGGTAAGCAAACTCGGCCCTGATAGAAGTACGATGATGAAAACTGAGTTTATTTCTGATTACTTCAAAAATGTAAAACTTACAGACTCCATAAAAGTAAGCAGAGCCTCCTTATTCCTTTTCCATTCTGGGTAAAGCTCAGCCTCTGAGGGGAACTTGTCACAGCCCAGTTCCACGGTAATCTCCAGACAGTTGGTGTGTAAGTAGTTAAAGTCTGACATCCCTGCAGGAGAAAGAGGGACATTATCAAAGAATTCCATTCATCTTAAACCGAGAGCCATCCACCATAATGAATGAAATGAATGAAAGGTATAGGCCTACATGCATCTAAAAACCAGAGAGCACACTATTCATTTTCATGTACTGGTTTAAAGGTCTCTGTAAAGCGATGTCTCAATCTGTTTCTTCCTGTATAGTGTCTTTATAGGATGCGTCGGCATCTTACCACCAGCGAAGCTATACCATAGTGCTCCATTGATGATGCCCCCAGTTCTGTAGAAGGAGGCTCCGCACCTGTCAGTGTCATTGTCTGACATGGTGGCATGGGAGTCTGCATAAGTGCGAGCCAGCTGCTTGAAGGCCTTCACATTAAAAAGGGAATGTCTATTCATATGCTCATCTAGACAGACATCCTTCTACGTTATAATGTCTACGTTAATGTAACCCCACACTTCCCCCGCACCTGTTCGTCTGGAGTGGGTGAGAACATCCTCTCCTCCTGCGGGTGTCTAGAGAAGTCGAAGGGATACGACACCACCAGCTCGCCTCCGTGGAGGCTAGCAGACTGAACGAAAGGCAGAGACCTAATCCACTTCATCACTGCAAAGGTCTCTGGTGCCACCTACAGCCCATATGAGGGTGGTTCATCAAAAGATGTCTGCCTCGTGTATTATCAGATTAATAGGCATTGTATTGTATTCTATAGTATTCATTGAACAAATATTGGATTACAACTTGGATTATTTTTTACCTTTCCAAACCAATAGGAGTCAGGGATCGGGATGTGGTCCGTGCGGTAATACCTGCTGCGTCGATTTCGGTAGAGGCCTGAGGTTAAGTCCGGAAAGTTTCTGTTCAGATCTATGTTCTGAGCATTGGTCCGACCATTGGTCCAGCCATTCAACAGGTGACCCTGAAAAAGTTAGGTTTACACAACTAGGACTGTTACAAGGAAAGAGGTCTGGAAAATATGATTGATGATGAATGAAAACTGTTAAATCATAATAGTAATGTTGTTATTGGTGGATGTTAGTGTTCAAGCAATTACATTTTTAATTCAAGCACATTTTGAGAAATTGAGCATGTTCCTTAAAGTTCCATAAAATAAATGGAAGGTTAATTGTAATTGTATTAACTGAATGGAAGTTAGATTGGAAAGGAGTTAGGACAGTTTATTAGCCATTACAAATGCTACCAGATTTTGATTATTGTATTATTTGTTTAAAAACTGAATATATTTCATGTTTGGCAGTAGCAATACTAGGCAATACAATTATTGTAATCCTTTATACAGTATATACATTTCCTTTAGAATGTTTAATATGTAGTGTAATCAGTGAAGGTATGCAATATTTGGTTGCACCAGTGCTATAGTATGTACATTGGGTTAGCTACAGCTGCCATTGAAGAAGACATTTGTTGAGGCATCATAAATAAATGTGGTGAAAATGCTTATGATTGTTACTAATCCTTGCATAGAAAACGTGGAAGGACTTCTGCAATGGCTCCCACTGTACTGCTGAAGTGAATCGGGTGGACCTCCCTGGTTAGTTGAAACTAAATGGCAAACAGTTTTCCCACTGCCAGATGCTAATGTTACAATTAATTTAATTAATTACATATTTCAATGTGTTTTTATTATTATTATTGTTATTACTTTTATATACAGTATATTTATTATTCATTTATTAATTATTATAGTTTTTGCTCTGGTTACAATGTGTGCATTTTATATTAATTCAGCATTGCAACTTTCAATACCATTCAATAGATCAGAACTCTGTCTGGTAGTGGGAGGGTCTGTCTTGGACCAATAGGATGATACAAACAGAAGACAGAGAGTTTGGAGGTGGCTATGCTTTAGCCTGATAACCAGATCCATGACCAGCTGTTTATAGCCTGAACCGCTCTCCTAGCCCCTTGTTTTGACTGCATGAACATTTGACCCCACACGCCCCACCTCCACACCTCACGTCAGACAGAGAGACAGCCATTCGGGAGCGGCTCGTCGCATTTTGTTATTATTAACGATATTTACTTCCTGGTCGGCGAGCTCCGGGTCATTGTTATCCTCTACCTCTGAGGCAGCTAGCTCGTAGCCGTCTGGGTTCATGGAGGCCAAGATGTGGATGCGCGTGGTGTTTATCAGGGCCTGGACTCGCTGGTTCCCAAGCATGTACTCTGAACACAGGTACTGGGCAAGGTAGATGAGTAGCTGGCGGCCCAGCACCTCGTTGCCATGCATGTTGCCAACCAGTTTGACCTCTGGCTCCACTGGAGGTCAGAAAGTCAGGATTACAGAGGAGAAGGTATACGTACAGTATATAACATGACTGTCATGGAGAGTGAGAAGAAGGTAAAACGTGTGTGATGATATGGAGTTAGGAGGTAAGACAGAAAGTAGGATGATAGAAAGTAATGAGAGTACAAACAGCTAGAGAGGGGAAGCAGAGTGAAATGCATTAAAATGAAGAACAGCTTTGCAACTAACATAAAGGGAATGGATTAAACTTCAACTTAAACTTTTTGACTCATATCCCACAAAAATACAGTAGTTGATGAATTGTATTATACATCAGTTAATGATAGTATAAAATATACAAACATGTTCGGTGAGCTAAAAAAGCCAAATGAATAATAGAACTCGAGGAATGAAAGCAAGACGAAAGGTTATTTTCAGTTTGCATCACGGCCCCACAAGCGTATCCTGCGTCCTGTCACTGTGGGGACCACGCAGATGCACTACTTGGCTATACTCACGGAGCTCATGGCGTCCCGGGTTGCTGGAGAACTCAATGACAAGCAGGTCCCGACCTTCACTGCTGCGCCCTATGCTGTAGGCCTGGGCAATGTGGGGGCACTTGGCTGCAGTCCTCTTGAGCAGGCTGTACATCTGGGCGTTGGACGTGTACGTGAACTGGATGATGGTGCTGGGCTCTTCTGGTGAGAAGCTCGACAACGTTTGCTCGTGTCTGGCTGGAGAGGAGACCCATGGCGTAGAAGGAATGGTAGAACATTTATTTAAAAAGGTATTTTTTATTTATTATTATTATTATTATTATTATTATATAATATATATTATATTATTTATTAACCAGGAAGTACCACTGAAATAAAAAATCTCTTTTTCAAGGAAGTCTTGACCGATACGAGCAACAGCACACATAACACAGTTACAGACAGAAAATACAAAAAGATTCATAATGGTTACATCACAAACATTGAACACTCAATCTTTAAAAACACTGATTGTAAAGATTCTTACACTATTTACACCATTTCAGATTTAAAAGCATTTATCGAAATGAAATCAGTTAACTTCAAGTCTTTCTACAACATATTCCATGCCGAGGGTGCAGAATATACTAATATTAATATAATAAATATTGATTATTTGGTAACACTTTAAATTACCACCCGGTAAGTACAGGGTAAGTACTGGGTAAGTACTGGGTAACAAAAAGTGTAA
>JAODUE010040700.1:0-19600 GCA_027564755.1 Amblyopsis hoosieri
TGCATGTTTTAGATGTCTCCCTGCTCCAACACACCTGATTCTAATGAACAAAGTTCATGCAGGGCTACGGCTCTCCAGGACCAGGGTTCCCTACCCCTGCGTTAACCTATATCGTTGCTCCATTTGCCGTAGTATTCTGAGAAGTTTTATACAACTCCAGTCAATAATAATCCACCCTAAAACTGAATCCATAAAGAGTTTACTATGAATTGACACGGTGAGACTCTTTGTAACATGTCTCAAAATAATAGTATTTTATCTTAAGAGTAGACCTACCCAACATTATACATGTTCCTGCCTGTCTTCACCTCGAATGAACGTTCTATCTGAACGTGTTTGTTCCAAACACGTTCAGATAGTGACTGGATTTTCTGGTTGCTAACAATGGGGAAACAAGCATTCTCCACATTACGCGCTTGAATGCAGAAGCACTGCACATTGAAGACTCTAAAGGGACACTACAATAATGTGCCCGCAGCTCCCCAAATCTCATTGCCATTCCCAGCTGACTGTTCACAACCATGTTTATGTTTCCACCACAATGGTCTTTCATGGCACAAATACATATTTAAATGTCCACATTGCTAGAGCTACAGCAAAAGCATAATTTGAACATTCAAAACATTTCAGTTAAATTTCAGAGGAATGTGATTTGCGTATTGGCACAAACCCAGATAACTGCAAGGGTGTCAGTCTTGTGCAGAGCAGAGCTAGAATAAAGGTGGAATACATTCCAGGCTAGATGTTTTCAATGTCAGTTCAGTGGTTCTCTTCCAGGAAAAGCTCCAGCCTTCCTTGTTCACTTTGCACATATATAGACATGAAGCAAAAACAGGCCCAGGCAGACAGCTTGCAGTCTCTCTTGTTGTAATTAAGGTGAAGTACAAACCTATTCCTTAAAGGTCATTCTGGAGAACACCTTTCAAATCAACGCCATAGGTTGCTCCGTCAGAAGCCTCGCTCCCTCCCCCATGTAGGGCACGCACTGCCAAGGCTGTGATAGTGTTACGTGGTGTGGTCTGCACCACTTTGTTTATGTTCCCAAAAACAGACCCAGGGCTGCGTGGCAACACCAGATACAATTTTTGCCATGCACATAGAACGGTGAGCTAGTGGCCTTGAGTACATTTGTTGAATTTGACAACAAGCGTATCATTTTACAATCGCTGACTATACCTTTAAAAGCCGGTTAATTTTTAAAAACACACATAGAAAAAGGATAATGTGCTACAACAGTAGCAGGAGACAGTTTCGTTTGTTGAAGATTATGATTCTATCACACCAGGTCATAAATCATCATTGAGAAATTATAATCATGTGCAAATTAGTCACATGGTTTGTGTATGTGTCATGACTTTGCTAAATCATTGTCAGTTGTACCAGTTTTTTTTTATTTTTAAGAAGCTAGATAGTTGAAGGGGGGTGGGCTTCAAATGAGAGTGGCAGGAGGAAGACGGGAGAAAGCTGGATTGGGGAGGGGGGGGGGGAGTGTGTGAGGGAAAGGGAGAGAGAAAACAGGCGTGTCTGAACGCAGCGCACCGGGATTAGCTATTTAAAGTTGAGTCGCTCCGCGCCACAGAAAGGTTTCCACAAACTGCTTCCCAGCCAGGACACCACTGGTCGTATGTGTACTGTAGGCTATACGGTACCATACGATACAATACGCGAGGCTTTCGTCTAAAAGCAACGGCGTGATCTATTCATATAGGCGTGAAAATACAATTGGTGTATTTGGATTAACATTTGGTGAATTGTCAAGAGCGTGATTTCCAGCTGTTCACCTCACCTGCAAGGTTGTTTACCCAGGTACGTACATTGATCTTATATAACTTTATAAATAGTTTAAACCCAAGATCCCAGACTTCAGGACGCGTTTGTGCCTTATGAGTATCCATTATTTTGACTGGAGTGAGTTTGATTTTGCAGCTATGCCCTGAAAAAGTAGCCTATTGCATGGGACACATGCAATAACTACCACGTAGGGCGAAATAACAAATACTATCTTAGATATAGCCTATAGCTACACGAAACTAAATTAGTCCATGATTCACAAATATAATAATAGTCTAGTAACTTCGAGGTTGTTTATTTACTTAGCAGGAAGTGTGTCAGTCTGGGGCAAGGCTACTAGCGCTGATAAAAACGAGTCAACCCCTACTGAAAAATCTGCTAGTTGACATTATACTTATAGACTATACTGAATATATGTATAGCGAAATGTAGACATAACGTCTGTCATAACACAGAGAGAGAGAGAGAGAGAGAGAGAGAGAGAGAGAGAGTGAGAAGCCCAGGCTCTCTGGAACAGGTTTTCATTCGACGTCCAACGTGCTCCGTAGCCTCTGATGCGCGCATTTAATCTATTTCCAAAAAGTTAATGTCTGCTATAAAATGCATAGCCTAACTCACTTTATTTGGTATTTGTTGTGTTTTTTGCATATTTTTGTATTGCGTTTATAGTATGAATGCAATTAATAATGATGATGGGCTCGTTTGTAAGAATATAATAATTTAATATAATAAAATAATGAATATGGTCAACATTTTATATTCTCAATATTTAAAATAATTGTATTAATATTAGTTTTATGTTCTGTTGAGTGGGTCGTCCGCAAGATTGTTACTGCGCACACACACACACACACACACCCACACACACACACACGCTCACGCTCGCGCACACACACACACACGCACACACGTCTGTCTCAAATGTATTGTAAACACTAAACAAACGTGTACAAATGTTTTACAAACATAAATGTTTTGCTAGTTGTAGCCAAAGAACGATATAAGAACTGCTGTAGCCCATATCATATCCTTTTTATTATATTATAATAAAATTATTATTATTATTAAATCTTTTAAGCCTAAATATGTTTTATTTGGCACACGCACACGCACACGCAAACACACACACACACACACACACACACACACACACACACACAAGCACTAGCTCCCACAAACTAGAAAGAAAGAAAGAAAGAAAGAAAGAACGAAAGAAAGTGAGGGAGGGGCAGGGGTGGGGAGATGATGAATGAAAAGAGGAATGTATGATGCAGGATTGGGAATTAAAAAATACATAAATGGGGAAGAAAATTAAAAACATTAGCCACGAAGAGACAGTGTGGACAATTATTATTGTATGTGTGTGTGTGTGTGTGTGTGTGTGTGTGTGTGTGTGTGTGTGTGTGTGTGTGGAGGAAGGGGTTGAAGGCGGACGTGTGTTTCGTGCCACTCGTGCGTCGCGACCCGCTCTCACAAAACCGCGACCTACGTGACTCAGCCGAGGATTGCGCAACCTCGTCGCCTGTCGACCCTTCCAACATCTAATAACGCGAGAATGTCCGCTACTAACTGTGCAATGTGCACTTTTCATACGAGATTGGCGTTTAGCCTTTCATTCTGTGCAGGCAACTTCCCATAACACAATCCAGTCCCTTATCTTTAACGTGCAATGTGCAGTTTCGTGCGACGTATACAATGTAACGGAATGAAGCAGTAGACACTATGTTTACTGTAGTCTACCGTGATACCGATCTCATTTCCACACCCTGGCGCTGTCATGTTACCACCGACAACGGCTTTCCAAGCCCTGTTCCCAGCGCCATATGAAAAGAGCCGTTCTGGGCAAGGTCTGGTGGCACGAAGCCCGGACCTGATCTCAATACAAGGCCTGCTCGCTCCACGATGACGCATGTGTGTGTGTGTGTGTGTGTGTGTGTGTGTGTGGACCCTGTGTGCTGCCAGAACCATGCAGCCAATAATGACTCGGGGCCCAAAATTCCACACCACTGACTGACCCAAGGCCCAACAGCAAAGTGTGGGTGAGTGCTTGCGTCCATGTGCACGTGTGTTGTGTTCCTGGGGCAGTTTGAGAAAGGGCACACCTAAGTTTGTGTTGTTTAATAAGCACAGAATTAATGCCTGCTGTGCAAACAGGTTATAGGAAGAGTGCTGAGAACTTGTTGTGCAGTACATGACCCAGAGTGAGTCTCTCTCTCTCTCTCTCTCTCTCTCTCTCTCTCTCTCTCTCTCTCTCTCTCACAAAAACAACATTCAGTCACAAACATTTCAGTGGGTGCAAGCAGAGCCATTATTTCCATGACTCTGGGTGCATGACTCTTATTACCAGAGCCATGGAAATAACAGAGTTACGCCAACAGACATTTTAGTCAATAAATGCACCGATTTACATTTAAAATAGAATTTATAGTGTACTTTCAGTATTTAGGTTAACTTCCGGGAACTATTTGGAGGCTCCACGATCTGCCATTGATGTGAAAAAACGGTCCATTGGAGTGAACGGAGATGGGACAACTCAATCTCCACGTCTCTGCTTATTACATACGTCCTTCTTGATAGTTTATGCCAAAAGCTTATATTCTGATGCCACAGTGCTCTGCTTTCTCTCTCTCTCTCTTGCTTGCTTGTTTGAATACATTCAAAAGTGTCTGACATCTAAAGTACAGCCATTGCATGAGTTGTCAAACGTGTAAATAATGTAGCGCAGGGTCTTTATTCCATAGTGTAAACAAGCATAACTGGCAGAATACGAATAATTTGGCCTCCAGTCACCATTCTAACATGAAGAAATGAGTTCAAGCTGTATGGGGCGGGGAACATTTATCCTTCCGGTGACTTGATATACACACACGACTTCTTTAATGTGAGGTAAGATAATACTACCCCACATATACAGTCTATAATGGATTGTATAGCCCAACCCATTCATAGGTTGTGTTGTACCAGTTTGCAAAAGCTAGAATTGAATGGAAAGGGGAGTCATGTTGAGACGTTTCCTATTTTGGCCTCTGGGAGTTGAGCAGGTGTGCGTGTGTGCGTGTTTGTGTGTGTGTGTGTGTGTGTGTGTGTGTGTGTGTGCGTGCGTGCGTGCGGGCCATCATGTCTCAAATAGCCCCATCACGCCCAGTCATCCGCAGACTACTCAGGAATGACTTGCACCAGTGAAGGATTGCTTGTTCACAGACCTGGTTAGGGCAGCGGTAATACACAGGATAATAAGGCTAGCTTAGAAACATGCTGAGCTCACAAGAAGGCCACACTAGCAATGAACAAACCCACTGTTAAACAAGAGGCATCAAAGGCAACAGCAAATGTCAGGTCTGCTGTTTGCCAGGTAACAGTTGTGTACATGTCAATCTACAGACAGCCTATCTACTTCTCTACTGTAGCAACTGCATGAAGACAATTCTCCCTCTACGATGGAAGACCTTCTAGCCGGGGGTGGATTTTTTTTAAAGTGAGACTGTTTATAATACTGCTTAGTAGACAATTCAGCAGAACACACATGAATAGCAACAGTATAACAGTGTAGTGGTGTGAAACGGTTGCATTTAGTAGCTCCTCTCAAATTACATGGGAGCAAGAGGCAAGACACACATTCTGCTGACGTACATTTACATTTAGCCAAAAGACACTTCTACCCAAAGCAACTATGCAACATAATGAATACATTGTTTTTATGTATCTTTTTATTCGTGCTGATGAAACTGCATAATGACACTGCTTAATACAATGTCTGCTATTATTGCAGGTGGTGGTCTGACATATCCGTTGAGCGTACCTGATGTTACAGTCGTATCTTGAATTCTTTTATACCAATCAAATTGAAGATTTATAGCTTTCTAACGGTATATAGCATGAAGAACAACTTTTAAGTTAAACATGTCAACAACACAACTTCACCAACCAAGATGGTGAATGGCCCATAGGCGGGCCGTCGAAGTTTGAAATATTTATTAACCATAGGCTATCGGTCTTTGTGAGAGAAATTGGAAAGCACTGGATAGAAATGTAATGCCACTAATAGAAATGAGAAAGACACACATATTCATCCACTATGTACTGTGCCAGCACCTGGCCTAATTTTCCACCTGACTAGACGTACAGTAAGTGCATGCAATGTAAATATACCCCTGTGGCCTGTGGAAGACCCTGCTGTATATCTTATCATTCACAGATAAAAGAGCTAAGTGCTCATTAAGCTGTTAAAGAGTGGCCTCTATAAGGGCATGGGCCAGCATACATGTCCTCCTGACAGAGATATGAAACACGTGTGGGACCAATCTGTGATAAGATTAAGCATATATAGTTGAACTGACATACTGTCAAATCAAGGGGGTTGACAACAACTAAATCATGACCTTGAACCTAACTCATATGGTCAGAGTTAAGTTCAAGTTCGGTAAAGTAGCCCATACAAATACACACTGTAGCCCATATTTAAGCCTATATGCAACCTTTTTGACCAGAAATGACGCACGAGTGTGTGTAGCTATATGCCCTACTTCTATTTTACGGTAACTGCAGTTTTGAAACGGAGCCGATGGCTCAGTTTCAACTTCACACGTGTGATCGCGTGTGGCCGCCGTCTAATGCGCGCGGTTGCAAATGATTCACAACCACAGTGCTTGTGTCAGTAGCGGGGTTTAAACGCCGCCTCTCTCAGCATAGGCTGCATCCCAGTGACGTCTACACTGTCCGATTATTAGGCGATGTAGATGCATCATGTGTATGTAGGGGGCATGTAGGGGGCATTATGGTCTGAGTGTTGAGCTACCAGCTGGAAGGTCGTGGGTTCGAACCCTAACTGCTCTTGGTGGTTGGTTGCGCATCAACCACTGCACACATTCATACACCAATACACCATTGGTGTGTGAGGCAAATTACTGTACAGCTCTTTGAGTGGATGGAAGGTTAGAAAAGCGATATATAAATGCAGTCCGTTTACCATATGTAGGCCTGGCTGGGAGGCAGTCAGAAACGACGACCATGAAACAGCTGCAGGTCTAAATGGGCTCAGGCGTGCACACAGAGGAAACATGCATGTTTTTATACTAGTTAACCACAATAGCATATGTATTTACGTTATTTTGAACAGTTTTGCTTAGCCTATAATGTTCATGTTTCCCTTTCACACATCATTAGAAAACAGTGCGTGTTGGTCAACACCATCTGTTGTTAATCAGATGTTACACAAGCTTATATGTTTCATTTTATTGATAATAACGTTTTTGTTGTTTCCCATTTTACAGACTCGTCTGACATGGGTGTTAAAATGCTCGAGTGCTTCCCATTTTACAGACGCTGTAAAGAGCGGTGCAAGAGCAAACAGTGCCCCCCAGCGGCAGGTACGTGAACCAACAGGCTTTAAAGTCACAAATGATTTCCATGATCAGAACTGGATGATGTCTCCACGAAGTTAACTATATAATTACCATGTTAAAGTGTAACTGCACCCTAAATTGTGTTTTTTTTAAGCTGTTAACTAAAAAATAATACTGCACTGTGGTGATATTGACCAAATTCTATCAAAATCTGCATTTTATGTTTTATGTTATGCTCTACACAACTCACTCATATGCGTTAAATATCACTTTAGGACTTGGTACACTTACACTCAAAATCAGTGTAAGAAAAACGCTTTCATAAAATTACTTATTTCCTATGCCCACCCCCCCCCTCTCTCTCTCTCTCTCTCTCTCTCTCTCCTACCTCCGAAGCTCCGCCCATGCTGCCCGAGCCACCGGTGGTAGAGGAGGAGGTCAGGTCAAAGCCCCGTCTGACCTCCACGACCTCTTGGAGCAGCGAGAGCGAGGGGGGCTCGAAACGGGGATCGCAGATCTACTACACCTCCAAGGCCAGACTCTCCTTCAGACACCAGCTGGACAGCAACGTCAACGCTGTGGACGCCACCTACTGACGGCGTCGGGAAATGCGACAGTGGCATTTGTGGTCATTGTTGTTGTGGTGTGGGGGGAAGAAGAGGGCGGAGCTACGCCACCTTGGGCCAAACACAGACACGGGCCTGGCATGCAGACCTTAGAGTGCGATGGCCGTGCTCGTGCGCGCTCACATGCGCACACGCACACACACACACAATGCAAACATCTAGATCTGTTCTTTTGAAGAGGGTGTAGCAGGGTTCAGTTACAGAGAGCGAGGGCGGCTTTTACACCTATCGTAGATTATCGCAGATCGTCATGTCGAGAGGCTCCCAACTCCACTCCACTGCCTGTGTTGTAGATAGCATCGACCCTATTCGTGGTCGCTGGCATATAGAGAACGTGCTTTCCCAACCAATCCACCTCAAAGTAACGGCATCGAGACTTTTTATGTGTGAACACTGCTGATAAAAACCAGACTAGATGCCCTTAAAAGGCTTGAGTTGTCGAGGGACTGGCTGGTCTTGAGGCTCTAATGACCCCAGGACTGGTGTTGGGTGAGCACTGCAGTGACGATTGAGACTGGAGACTTGTTTACAGTGTCATTGCCAACAAGTGCATTAGTGTTCCTCTTTTCTTTTCATTCTATTTTCTCTTTGTTGTCATTTGCCATCTTGGTGACATCTAATTATGCTTCATGTGTTCATAACATCACAAATATTGCAACAATTGTATTAAAAGTAAATTCAGCTATTGCAAGCTAATTGTAAGCTAATACACATTTTGTCAAATTCACCAAATATCTCATCGCATTTTGCTAGTTTACCATTCTGTGTATGCTGAAAAAAAAAAGAGCTGGTACTTCTACACAGCCCTGGCTCCATAAATAGGAACATAAACAAAGTGGTGAACACCGCTCACAACAACAAAGCCGTAGAACTACGCTTTGCTTCACAGTGCGTTTTGATGTGCTAGGAGGCACCGCAGACAAGCGTTCTCTAGAATGACCTTTATGTGCCTTTTATTGTATTATAATGGGTATGAAGACAGTAAGACTACATCTGCGCACACCTTCCCATTCATAACACTGTTAAATAAGAAATTAAGCACTTTGCATTCCCACACGAACACAATATGTTCATCAGCAGTGCCTTTTGCCTTTACAAGGCCAGCATGTTTAGAAAACACATTAAAGCTAGCTTCTATTAGGCTTTTGTTGTTTGATTTGCAAGGATAAACCAGGTTCTTTGATGATGATGATGATGATGATGAAGAATGATAAATAGAGACCTGAACGGTCAATGTCTTAATTGTGATTGAAATTAATACATCTATTTTTGGATCTATCTCAAAAATTAATGTCTTTACTAACAATAATAAGACAAACAACTGTACTACAAAAATGGCTCCTGTGGTTTTATTGATTGTGGTTTGCTATGGTAAATGTGTAAAAAAAAAGTGCAACAATTGTATTTCACATTTTAAGAACTTGATACGCGAGGAAAACCATTAAAAAGAGTTTGACAGCTAAACTTACCATTGTAGTAAAGACAAAAGCATCTTGTTATGTCACTTATATAAAAAGGAAAGAATCCATTGGTTAAAAAAAAAAACTAAAACTAATATGGCAGTCATCTTTAGATCTTCAGAGTTGCCATAGGCAACAGAGTGCGTCAGAAAGTGGTGTCACTGCATGTTTTTGGGTTTGGAGATGACACCATCGGGGTACCTCTTCTTAAAGCGAGCTACGACATCTGGATCCAGGAGGTGAATGCCGTCCAGCTGGTTTCCAAGGGTTACCCTTCACAGACAAACACCGGACATTAAAACACAGATTAGAAATAACAATATATAGTACATATACTGTAATTATTTCCCAAACATATTTACAGCTACCGTGGAGCTACATTAACACTAAGCCAACCACTTCACACCAACAAAAGCCTATATTATAATAATTAATACCCATTGTTATGGTACCGATCACATAAACTTTTTCACGTTCCTCATATTGTTTATGTGTCAAATGGGGATGTAAAACTGATATACATTTATCCTCCTCATTAAACTTGAAAATGTATTTAACGTACAGTAGCAACCCGTTACACAAACGTACCAGTTTGGCTGGATGTTGTGAGGTCGGCCAAACAGCTCGATCTTCCTCGTGCCAGGCGACAGCCTCTCGATCATGCCGTAGATCTCGTCTGGCTTGTGGCTGGTGGAGCGCACCTACAGCGGAACACACACACGTGGAGAGATCAGCAGCAGAAGCAACGCTACGGCAATAACCAGCCTTTTACAGTGCCTACAGCAGCATACTTCATAGCTCATAGTTCATAAGGATATTGTCCCCAGGGGGAAACTGTTTGTTACGGGACAGCGACTACATCTATGAGCTATGAGCTCAAAGGACATACCTCTGCTACGATAACGTCACAGTCCAACCCTCTGTTGAAGCCCTGCGGGGTTCCCTTTACGCCGACCTAGAGAGAAAAACCCACACACACACACACGGAATATTTTGTAATTACATTACACTGGCTTCCGAATTCAAATGAAAAATTCCAGTGAGTTGGATCTTGCCCCGATTTTCCCTGACTTGCCCGATGAATTATCCCACAACTAGCTGGATTCCTAATCATAGCATGCCTAAACGTTCCTCAAGACTGCAACACCAGTCCATGAACACAAGACAGCTCATTTGGAAAGCTGACACTGTATACTTTGCTAGCCGCCTGATGCCACCATGACTTCACGAGCTTCAGCTTGACTGTGATATCAGTCTGGACAAGCTGTCCAAACCAGTCAGCTTCCCATCATTGCGCTTAAGTCGAACCACAGTGCTTCTGACCAATGCGGTCGCACTAGCAGCTACAGGCGCTGTTTAGGTGTGATGTTGTTAACCGACAGCGATAAACAATCACCTGCCGAGTATCTTTTGAAAGTGCCCGCCCTTCTCTACACAGTTTCAATAGACCGCTCCCCAGATGGACGTGAGCAACAAAATAATCTGGGGCGTCAGGTTAGCCCTTCACCCCCCACACACACACAAAAACACACACACACACACACACACACACACACACACACACAAAAACAAAAGAATAACACGTCATCCGCAGAGTCGGGGCAATATAGGAAGTCCAGACCGACATACCAGGCAGTGTTCCTTCCCGTGGTTGAGCCAATGGCCCGTCCTCCCTGTGCGAATAATCCTCTGGAGCTGGTTGGTTTTTACCCAAATGATCTCGTCCACGCGGTCGTAGCTGGGAGGAGAGGAAGAGGTGAATAAACCCTACTCCTAACGTAACGAGAGCAATGAAACCACATTAACTGACGAAGGGAGACTTACCCCCAAAGACTGAGACATTCTCTGCCCAACTCCATAGCTCTAAAAATATAAATACAACGAGAGAGAAGGACAGAAGTTTAGGAAAAGTCCTTATAGGCAAGGCTGCCATCTTGGCAGCATCTCCAAACAGTTGTTCACACACTTGCAGTGTTCTCTATCCTTCCTGGACACTAAGGTAGGGCTAATGCTGAGTTCAAATGGAACTCGTGACTTCGTGACTGCGACATGGGAAGTCGGGTACACAACGCTTTCATAAACGTTCGACTTAACGACGCCGCAAACGCCACCCGACGTTCATATGGACTCTTCTCGCGAACGTGGTAAACACGACCCCCATTTAAATGCAGCGCATTTCAACTGACCAATACCAAGCCCTGCCCATTTTCACCATGTGCTCCAACAACAGCTGAGCAAGTTTGGTATCTGACCAAACTTTCATCTGGTCGGCACGACGTTCATATCCGGCAGTGGCTTGAGAACTCGGTGACAACAAACTAGGCTGGGGCCTAGCAACCAAACGTTAAACAGTGGTGAAACTGTTTCACATGTAAAGGTCTGCTTATTTATCACGCTGAACTAGGCTATTTAATATAAACTGGTATAATGATGAGCTCCCAGGCGATGCCAAGAAGCATTAACTCATCGACTGACTGTTTGTTTTCACTGAGTTGTCTGAGTTGTCTCGCGCAGCGCCACTTTCGGGCATCCGCCGACCAGATGGACAGTCCGCTATGCCGTTTTGTCCAACCTGGATACCGTAACCAAGAGCGGCGGGCCTTTTGGGATGGGTCAGTCCACCACACCCAATCCCACACTACAAAAATTGTAAATCTTACCAAGTATATTTGTCTAATTTCTAGTAAAAATATCTAACTACACTTAATATAAGACTAATTACCTAACAAGAGCAGATTTATTTACTTATTATGAGCAAATATGACCTTGTATTCATAGTTGTTTTTACTTATTTTTGAAGAGCCATTTCTTGCAGTGCAGCATACCTGCCGGTGACCCAGAGGAACAGGAAGCCGTCGTCCTGGAGGGTGGGGATGGTCAGCTTCCTCATCTCGTCGTCCGTTAGCGTGCCGTAGGGCAGCTCCATGTGGATGTCCCACGGCGGGTCAGCCATCACCACGGCGAACTTGCCCAAGATGGAGACGTCCAGGTAGCGAATGTCGCAGCAGATCCACTGTGGAGCCAAAAATAAACATTCATTCATTCACTAATTTATAGACATCACAAATACCTTAACATAGAATATGTTGGATGCCCAGGGGCATCTCCATACATTGTTACTAAATAGGAATATTGTGGAAAAAGTTGAGTCATTTCAATAATTCCATTAAAGTGAAATGGCTTTTAATCTGGACGGTTGCGGCTCCAGTGTCGCTCACCTGCGAGGGGAACAGCTTGCCCACATTGCTGTCGGCGTCCCCGGCATGCAGGCCCAACTCCAAGGCCCCGCCCTGGGCCCCCAGCAGCCCCCCCTCGGCCTCCGGAGGGCTGTCGATCTCGTAGTGGACGTATTTACAAATGTCCATGTGGAAGCAGGTGTTGAGGAAGGAGCAGTCGCCGAGGCTCTCGTCTGTGTGCTTGTTGATGATGCGCCTGAGAGAGAGAGAGAGAGTTTGTGGGGGGAAGCAAAATATACAATCTATTACAATCAGGGGCCTGATACTACGAATAGAGTTCAACGCTAAGATTTAACTCGGGGTTATCAAGGAAAGTCAGGGTTGACAAACTTCCGAAATCAGTGTAAAGCGGTACGACGACTGTGATGATGTTGGTTTGTTGAGTCGATGACAACTTCGTTTGAGTTTGTGGGGCGTTCACATAAAAATGGGCGTGGTCGGCAACGCAGGCTGAGTTTTTGTGTAAAGGGGCGTGCGCCCGTCAGCTCCCCCTATTGAAACTATGCATTTTTATTGTTATAAGCTACTGCCAGTTAGCTGAGAATGCATGAAAAGCCTATTAGATCTTTAGAGCGCTTTATGTCCGGGGGAACACAACAAATGTGTGCAGTAGCATTTCTTGCGTACATCCTATATCCTTACCCTGATGCTCTCTATTCAAATATGATTTCACAAATTGCCCGATTATTCATTATCACGGGGTGGACAAGGAATGCAAATAAACCTTTTACATGTGGCAGTGCCTATATAATTTTGCCAACTGTTAATAGCTAAACTATATTTTTAAACACAAGTAAAAACACAAAAGGTTATGGGAAAATGCATCAAAATTATATTAATTAAAAAAAGTTTTCGACTGTCATGTTGGAATTGTACAACAACAGTAATTCCAAGAATGCTTCAAGGAGGCCTTCTTTCTGGACACTGATGTTTCCTCTTCTATCTCTATTATGTCATTATCTTCCTCAGCCACACATCGTACTGTTCCGTCTAAATCAAACACAACTAAGCCAAACATCCATCGGACTCATCTCTCCACTAAATAACCTGAATTTTGCGCTTCCTGCAACATTTTCGATATGATATTGCGCAGCGCGATACCGCGATAACGATACAGACTCGATATATATACCGGAAGTGAAGCTTGGTGCACGGTTGCGGGGCATCCCCGGAGCGTGTGCACTCCTCCTTGGTGCCGTAGTCGCAGAACTCCTGCACCTGGGCCCGACCATGGGACCGGAACTTCTCCACGATGGATTGCTCCTTGGCCGTGCTGGTGTTCAGTAGCTCCAGGATCTCCCTGCTCACCTGCGCACACACGCACACACACATGTGTGCATGGACAGACACAGCCATTCAAGTCAAGTTTATTGATATAGCCCTTAATCACAGTCTCAAAGGGCTTTACAACCCCAATGTTCACATGGAAACAAATGACACCCCCATAACCTGCTCCTCCCCCCCGGGCAAGGAAAAACGTCTGCAAAAACCACGTGGTTAAAAAAGGAAGAAACCTTGGGAAGGAATGTCGGAGGGAGGAATCAACCCTTCCAGCCTAGGACTGTTAGGATGCAATAGGTGTCGATATAGCAACAAGAATATGAAAATACATATTCAATTAAATGCATTGTTATATTTAGGTCTGGCGTAACTAGACCCAAGATTCACTTTGTAAACAGTCGTTGCCTCCTACTGGGTGCAGACCTCTGGTTAAGCTTGAAACTATTGAACAGCGCTGAACCAATTGACGTTGCTACAACTGTTCTGATCGCCTCATCTAGCTCTACCACCATTTAGAAACACGCTTGACTTCAACGTCATAACACTAACCCACCCTAATTGGACCGCCAGCAGGCACTGATTAGGGTTTCCAGACTATAACCTCAGCGACAACTATGGAGCTGAGAGCGACAGTGAAGAGGAGCCGGGCTCCCTACCTTCTTGCTCTGCTGCTCCTTGGTGGACTGCTGGTTCAGCAAGGACTCGATCTCCATGTCCAGGTGGGACGAGGGCCCCTTGGTGGCCCGGCCCTTCTTGTCGGCCCCGCCCCCGGGCATGCCGGGGGCCTTCCACGAGTCCGACGGCCCCGACGGCGGCAGCAGCGGCGCGTTGGGGGCCGGCGCCAGCGCCAGCGAGATGGACGAGGTGTGCGGCGGAGACGGGGGCCCGGCGCCGCTCTGGAGCGGCGATCCGAGGGAGGACGAGGAGCCCGGCGCCCGCTTGAGGAGGAGCTGGGCGGGGCCGGCGTCCGCCTTCCTCTTGACGCCGGCGCGCTGGGCCACGGCCGCGGTGCCCGTCATGGCCCACAGCTTGGTGTGGTCCACGGACACCACCAGCGTGGGAGAGGGGGAGGGGGAGGAGGTGGAGGCTACCAAAGACGGCTGCCGCACCTCTATGAGCTCCTGGGCGGAGAACTTCAGCAGCAGGCTCTGGATGCAGCCGTGAGTTACAGACGACTCGCACTGTAAACAGGGAGCAAAACGGCCCAAACATAATCGATCAAAGACAACACGCTGCGCTCGCCTCTGCATTAAAAAGGCAGAGTCAGCGATTGTAAGGTAAAGAAAACGTTCTTTGAAATTCACCAAATATCTCCTCACACAGAACGGACTAGCTGCCTGTTTTGTGTGCGAGCTGGTGGTGTTTCTACACAGATGGCGTTTCCCATGTGTGGTGTGGAGCTTCTGAGACACCACCCTTTGGCATTGAAGGGACATGTGTTTTTGTTTTGATCGAATTCAAATACCAACAGTTTCTCCAGAATTACCAAATGCTTTTGTTTTTTAGTTGTTGTCGACTGTTTCAAAGCACACAGAACGTTTGCCAGCCACAACCGTCATTCAAGCAAGACTTTTACTGTAATGACAAAGACTCACACTGTTCAGCTCGTCGGTGATGGTCTGGGAGTCCGTCGGCAGCGAGAGACTCAGGTCAGACAGGTAGCCCAGAAGCCGCTTCTCCAGTTCGGGGTCCGGGGGCCGCTCTGTCTCCTGCGACGGGGGCGGCTGAGGAGCTGGAGCCGGGCTGTCACTCCTGGTGGACGCGCCCTCTGTGCTGCCCCCTACATCTGGTCAAACAGATAAACAAAAAAGGTGTGGCTTTAGAAAATTACAAAGTGCTACTGGAGGAGAAAGTATTCACAGCCAATCTCAGCGATATGATTAATTGTATGTGCGCAGTGCAGAAAATGAATGAATGCCTGTGGCTAGTTGCGAGGGGTCTTTCCGTCGCCTCTGAAGTCTTTCTCGCAGAGAATCCAGTTGTTTCTTGTGCGCCTGGATGTTGCTCCACGTGTCCGACATGTCGAACGGGAATTAACATCAACAAAAATACCAACACTGTGTACTAGTTTTGTTCATGCACAAAAGTTGAAAACAAAGTCCGCCCTGCGAGAAACAATCTACAGTGCACTGCCGAAATGTGTCTGACCGGCAACACAATGTTACGGCCGGATAGATGTGAGTACCGCCACCTAAACGTCAAATTATATTTTATATATTTCTATACTAACTATACACAAGAGCCCTTATTCATATTCTATGAATATAAATTGATTTTATACGCTTATATTTCGAATAATTGCGTTCACAACAAGAAGTAATTTGTCTATTTAAAACAACGTACGGACGTATTTTGAGGGAGCACACATTAAAACTTCCGTTGACGTTGAAAAATATATGTGAAATGGTATACATTTACAAACTTCGCTTTTTAATAACAACGTTTTGAATTTACATACTTTAACCTCGTAACAGATATATGTATACAATAATTATAGCATCTTTAAGTCCATTGTGTTTTCATACCATACCGAAAGGCTCTCTCTGGCTCTGACCAGCAGGTGCTGCTCGACAAGAAGCCCTGGAAACATGGCGGATCAGAAGAATGGGAAGCCTAACCAGGACAAAGATGAATTACAAATCCTGAAGGTAGGCTTGCATTCCGGGAGTGTTTTCGTCATTTTAATGCTTTACCTGTTGCAACAGTCCATGTGCGATTCTTGAAGTCGTTGCCATTCAATTATATGTGTGTTGGCCTCATCTCCATCTCCTACCACAGTCGTTTCTATAACAACTGGCATTTAATTTCTACTAGCACAATCACAAGCCCACCATCTTTGGTTTACGGAGAAATTGCTTACTGATGAATTACTTAATGCGATAAAGACCATGCTCTGGTAACCAGGGACACCTTTTTATTCATATGGATTATATATAAACAGCACTTCATGGTCTGCTAGTATCACGTTTCTGGATGAGTCATCTCGGTGTCTAATACAATACACCAAATGTGTGAAGCGGTTTCGGTTACAGGGTGGTTATAGGTCTACCTGAAACGTTAAACTATTAAAAAGTTAAACAGTATACTATGCTACAAAATACTTGAACGTGCATGCAAACTCGTCATCCACTGGTATGACAGAAATAAAACTATTATTCTGACATTTCACGTTCTTAAAACAGTGACTGACCTAAAACAGTGAATGCGTGGATAGTATATTAGTCTAAAAGGTGTTTTAAACTATAATACCTACTAGTTTATTTGTATAGGATATGGTGACATGTAAGATGTAAACGTCTGACTTGAACTAGTTTTAGGCTATCTAGGCTAAACATTATTCCTTTCACTCTGCTTTGGAGCTTATGTGTCATTAGTAACGTTTATCCTGTTGTCCTCCTTACAGGAGCTTGTGGACGAACTGTACAATTTTAGAGATGCCTATTTTGAGACTCACAGTGTAGTAGAGGATGCTGGGAGAAAACAAAGCGACGTTGCGGAAAAGATGTCCTACACTCTGCAGAAGCTAGGGGAGAAAGAAGGTAAACCGGGAGAAGCATAATGGCGATATTTACTTCGACACACAAACCATTTTTATCAAGCTCTATATTTCCACTTAACATTGTTATCAAAATTGTCTTTGTGCGCCCACTTGATCGAATACGTCCTGTGTTGTTTAATGTATTTTCTTCGTCTTCTGCCCCAGAGCGCCTTAACCACAAAGCAGAGTACCTGCTACAGAAGGGCCGGTGCCTCACCATCGGGCCAGACTTCAGTGCCGTGGCGGAGGAGTGCCTCTCCAGGGCTGTGAAGCTGGAGCCGGGCCTGGTGGAGGGCTGGAACACCCTGGGAGAGCAGTACTGGAAGAAAGGGGACCTTGTGGCTGCCAAGAACTGCTTCACGGGAGCCTTGCAGCAGGTATGCAGCCTCTGGATGTTGTCTGCTGTTTATGGTGGATTTTATATGTGGGTATGATGTAGGGATGGCACGATCCAGTTTTTTCAGTCCCGATACCAATACAGATACCAGCACTTTGGGTATCGGCCGATACCGAGTACTGAGCCGATTCCAGTGTTAAATTAAGTTTTAAGTTAAGATGCAAAGTAAAAGACAGCCTCCATCTCTATTTTAGGACTCAGAACCACACATCTACACATGAGCTCACTGTTTATGTTAGGACAGCGTTGTGAACCAGTGTTATAACTAATAACTAATCAGGTTATCTGATTATTAGTTATTATTGACGCGTGATTGACAGGAGGGAAAGGTCTATTGGCTCACGTTCACACACAAACACTCAAGGGGTGTCAACCCGTCAGGACCAGATGTATTTATTTATGCAGTTGTAAAGATATGGGGACAGTGCACATTTTAATAAACACCCCTGTAAACAGTTTAGCCAAATGTTCACCTGCAATCCATTAGGATTAGGTGTCTCGCTCAGGGACGGCTCAACACGTAGCCATGGAAGAAGCAGGGGGGGGTGGGGGGTGGATTGAACCGGTGACCTTTTTATTTTTTATTTTTTTCTCTCTCCCGCAGAGTAAAAACAAGGTGTCCCTGCGTAACCTGTCCATGGTGCTGAGGCAGCTGCCGCCAGCAGAGGGCGACGAGCAGGGAAAGCGGGTGCTGGAGAGCGTGGACATGGCCAGGCAGGCTGTCCAGATGGATGTCAACGACGGAAACTCCTGGTGTGAGTAAAAATGTAACGCTTCTGGTCTTTAAAGTGGGCGTGTCACCAACTGCAGTTTGCTGTGGAGCGCCCAGACATAAATCTACCTTGCATGGCCCGAAACAGTCAATTTACCCCAAAAACACTTCACTGCAGAGATACCGTTGTGGTCTCAGATTGATCGTAGGTACTTGGGAATTAATGTAATCTACTCAAAATACCAAATAACGCCCCCAGAGAGAAATAATGGCCATTATTACGGTGAAATCTGTGTACCTCCTCATTGATTTGCATGGACCGCTGGGTCTGCATAGAGGGTGAACCCTCTCTGTGTAAATCTCTCTGGTAAACCACCTTATTCCTGAGCGACCTACTGTGTGTTAGCAGCCATGGTAACTTTGACTGTTTTTCACTTCTGCTCGATGCTCAGAGAGAAATGATGAGCTCAGGTTTATTCTTTGCCATGGCTGGCTAGTTAACAAACGCACACTACCTGTTACAAAACAATATTGCAAAAAAAACAAACTGTTAAATCACTGTACTGTACCACACTGCTAATAGTTGCTAACCGGAAACAACAAACAGGAACCGTTATTAATGCGCTATGAATCATGGGAAATATCTCCGACCAGGAATAAGGTGGTAGGGCATGAAGGCCGTGGTCGTCATGGAAACAAAGCGATGCAGGTTTGCGTGAGTTGGTCTGGGAGTGAAGTGAAAACAGTGAGCTGCATAGTGTTTTGTTACAGCTAGAGAACTAATGAGGACCATCATGTTGAAAGGTTATTTTGTTTGTGTCAATTTGTAAGTAAATGTTGACTGCTTTGATGCCGTTTATGGCTGATTTAGATCATACAATAATGACTCGGCCTACTCACAATTCTTGGCCTCTCCGTTAATATTGACTACATTATTACATAGGTGAAGAAACAGTTTAAAAGATATAGATGGATGCTGAAATACAGATAATGTTTCTTTGTGTATTGATTTTATTTATTGATATTACAGATGTCCTGGGCAATGCATATCTATCCCTGTTTTTTACCTGTGGACAGAATCCACAGATGTCACAGCAAGCTCTTAGTGCCTATGCCCAGTCTGTGAGTATATTCACGCTTACATATATATACAGTATCTCACAAAAGTGAGTACACCCCTCACATATTTGCAAATATGTGAGCATATCTTTTCATGT
>JAODUE010040711.1:0-19599 GCA_027564755.1 Amblyopsis hoosieri
TGTTTCGTGTCCATTTTTAAATAGTCTCTCAACACAGGTGACAATCATCAGTCAATCAACTAACTGGGAAACTCTCCCTCCTGTTGCCATACTTCCGCTGAAGGAAAGTACTTCCCTGAAGATTCATCACAATATCATACTTAATACAGCAGGATGTTAAAGATTAAACTAATCCATAAATGATATCCAGCTAAAACCTATAAAATATTTGAGACATGTGCCTCTCATTTATGACTGTAAATAGCCAACTGCTACTGTAATTTAAGAACTGGCAGCAATCAGGCAATCTTACAATTAAACAATCTTCAATTAAGTGAACATTTAAATAATACTTGACCTAGGTGAAAATCTAGTAGCTGAGAAAACAAGTTAAGCCCATAATTGTCCTGGTTAATTTAGTTAGTGATTAATATTCATTTAGTTAATATTGCACCCCGCCCCCCCCAAACAAGTAAAGTTGTGTTTAACCAAGGAATTAGAGGAAATTGGGACTTCTGTTTAGTCCCATTTCAACACAGAGGGGTAACATCCATGGCTGAAAGATGGATCACGGCATACAGAAAGCTTCAAAGAGTCAAAGTTCCAACTGCTTAGAATTTTTATTTTGTGGGAAATGAGGGTTAAAATTAAATTAAAATATAAAACATGAAAGGGCCGGCTTTGAAGGGGGAAGTGTGCGGGGGGGGAGGGGGGAGGGGGTGATAACAGGTAGGGGGCTTAGTGAGGGTGTGCCTCAGCACATCCAGAAAATAGTGAGGGACGATGGAAAAGAACTACGGCTACAAAATAGTCCTAAAACAGGAACGCATCTGGAAAGAGAGACACTCAGAAAGTTGTGTACTTAAAAAAAAAAAAAAAAAAAAGAAAGACAAATGCAGTTAGTAACTATTATAAACCCCACCCCCCAATCCACCATCTTTAATGTCCTCTTACTCTGTCAGTGCTATAGCTCTCTCTCCTTGTATTGGTTTTCTCCCAGGGAGTTCCTGATCAATAATCTCTCACCATCAATAATCTATATTATCTCAAAAGAAGGTTTCTGCAGGTTTGAAAAAGTAAACAAAACAAAAAAAGTCCTTCAAAAATAAAATGCAGCAACCACATTTCATGTTCTACTATTACATATACAGTATATATATATATAAATACATACATAAATATCTTACATGTACAACCAATTTCAAAAAGGGGGTTGGGAAAGAGAACCAAAAAGAGATGAGAACTGGTGGTGGAGGGGTGCAGGGGGACGAAGACCAGGGGGAAGGCTTTCTTCAGGGTGGTGTGGGATCGGTTTTAGCGTCATACACGCAGCAAACAGCGCTGTTCTGGGGGGTGGGGGTGTGCATTCCTCAGTTAGCCCAGTAGGGGGAGCCGCCATAGCTAGACTTGCTGCCTTGAGTCTTCTGCTGCATGTTGTTGGACTGGCTGCGCTGACCTGGCGCACCCTGCAGGGGGAGCAAGAGGAGGAGGAGTGTATATTTAACACTCAGCGATGGGCCAGAGCAGGGGCAAGATGGCGTACAGAAAATAGTAGGAAGGGTGTTGTTCATTCTCAAACACAATGGCAGTAAACATTACTACTTTAAGAAAATAAAAAGAGGGGTGTGGCAGTAATGGCAAGTTAATTGTTAATTGTCTCAGGCAGGTTACGCTAAACATTCAAACAAAAAGGTAAAGAAACAAGTGCAGAGAAGAGAGCAGAAGTATGGAAGCCAACTCAGTGCGTGGGCTACGGTAACCTGGGTCTTAAAGAAGGGCCTTGCCTGTCCGTCCTGTGCAAGATGGTGATGCAGCATCTGCTGGTGGGGCGGCAGGATGTGGAGGAAGGGCGCCGGAGCGTAGCCGGGGGCCCCCGCGCCACCCAGGGCCGACGGCAGGCTGAACGGCGGGGGCGTTGCCGTGTGGAAGCCCTGCTTGTCAAACGACTGTGACAGACAGACAGACATTATAGCAAATATACTGCAACGACAACAAGATGGAGCACAGGCTCTCCCTTCGATGCCATAGTGTGCTCCTCTCTGCTCCACACATAGGAAAGCATGAAGAAATGGTGTTGTCAAAAAGAGATATTTATTTTGATGCATTATCAATTCTGAATACTTTAAACTGTTTCAATACTCATTTTCCGCAGTATCGATACGGAAAGTGGTGCGCTCTCGCGAGAATACCAGAAAAGGCCAGTATGCTACACAAGCCTACATTTGATTTAGATTTAAAATTAAGATTGCACTGCTTTTTTTATTACTTGCACTTTGAATGTTACAATCTCAGGGTTAGTGTTAGAAAGAATCATTGTTTTCATTCATGTAAAAATGTTTTGTTAATGTTCACTACAGTTATTCAGCTGTCCTGCCCCTATGGTTCTGTCCCTAGCCTAGATAAGAAAGGTTGTGGACAACCTAGTCATGTCTTACTTTGAATAAAGACCTAGAAGTTCAAGTCCTCAATTTTGTGTACATTTTACCCTGCGGTATCGAAAATGGCATCGAATATCGATATTTATGAAAGTATCGTATCGAAGTTACAGTATTGTGATAACACTATTAAGGCTAGGATGTTGTTGTGTGCGGTCTGCACCACTTTCTGTTCCCAATTACAAAGCCAGGGCTGTGTACAAGTACCGAATTGTGTCCCCCCCGCATGCACAGAGAACGGTAAAAGCTACCAGACCACAAAGAGATAATAATAATAATAATAATATAATAATAAACTTTATTTGTATAGCACCTTTCATACACAATGTGCAACTCAATGTGCTTTACAGTTAAAAACATTTGAACAAAGGATGAAGGGAACAAATGCAATTAAACAAAAAGAAATAAGAAACAATGAAAAACTAGGTAAAAGCCATGAAAAAGAAAAAAAAAAACAAAAAAAAACATTGTATTGGAGTTTGGTGGGACTCTAACCCACCGGGACTCCAACCCAAATATTACATTCGTTTGGTGGGATACTAACCCACCGGGACTCCAAACCAGGCTTTTGGTGGGATTCTAACCCACCGGGACTCCAGATATATGGTTAACTTGACAAAAAGTGTTCTTAGCTCACAACCGCTTACTATATACTATATAGAATCCTATAACGGGAGTCCATTTGTAAAGAGCCTAGTTATAAAAGAAACCCACCTGGGTTTTGCTGTAGATGGAGCCGCTCATATCAGGTACCCCTCCGCTGTTGCCCGACCCCGAGAGTCCTGGCGCTGAGGAGGGGGGGGGATCACATCGGAAGGGGGAGAACAAGGGAGAGAAGAAAGGGCATAGGTGTGGAGGAGAGAAACAAAACGACATTAACCTCTGTGTGCTCCCCGGTGTCTCAAGGGGAGGGCGCCATTCGGCACCATTCGTACAGGGCGGGGGGCAGCCGATAAGCAGCAGCATTGGGGTGAGAAAACCGCGGGTCCCCTTCCCTTAGACTTACTCTGTGGATAAGCGCACATTGAATTGAGAAAACGCACGTGCACCCAGAAGCATGCGTGTACACACACACACACATGCATGTGAAGTGTGCCCCGCCCCCCTCAGTCAACCCTGTGTGGGTGTGGTTGTGGATGGATGCGAGTGCGTGCCCACATGGATGTTGCGTGTGTACCTTTCCCGGGGCCGCTGCCCGCCGACTTGGCCTGTGACTGGGCCGAGCCTCCATACCCTGCCTTACTGTACTCCCCAGCGTGGCCCTGAGACAGCTCCTCAAAGGCTGAGGCAGAGCAGGAGAGAGGGGAGAGTGGGGTAGACCAGGAGGAGGTGCACGAGGCAGAAGAGGAGGAGCAAGAGAGCAGGAAGTTGGTGAGGGGAGAGAGAGAGGGGGGAGAGAGAAGCAGTAAGGTAACCTGACTAAGGGGAGGGGGGGGGGGGGGTCTATAGCGGTGGCTAACGTCAGCAGGGGGCAATGAGCTACACATGCAGCACAAGCAACAAGAACACCCAGGCCCTATCACACATGCAGCACCTGCTGTGCCCATTAAAAAGGTAAGCGCTTTTAAGGTGTGCACACTTCATCCACCGTTGCACAACAACAACAACAACAACAACAACGCCAGGCTTTTGTGTGCGCGCGCAAAACACACACACACACACACACGATCACGTAATGCTCAAAACGACTACACTGTTAGAGTTACAAGGAATAATACTAGAGATGCACCGATCAATCGGCTGGTGATTGGAATTGGCCGATTGTCACCATGACTGTAAATATAGCCGGTTACGTTACCCATCGCATAGGCCTGTACGGTACGCGTGTAAAAACATGACAAACGAGCGTTGACGGTTAAGGGGCCGTCAACAAATGACTATGATGAACGGCGTGCGCTGGCGTTTAGGGGCCATAAACGTGACGGAGCTAAATTACATCATAAACATTTTTAAAACACTACGAAAATCGGAATAGGCACAAATTGTAACCGGCAGGTCAGGCTTGACAAAAAACGGTAATCGGAACCAGCCAGGAAACATGCAATCAGTGCATCCCTACATAATATTCTTATTCTATAGAAGTGACACATTTAATTAAAAAAAAAAATATATATTTTTTAACATAATGTTAATATGAGAAATTTACACAAGAACGTCTCAAGGAGAATGTGTGACTTGCCCTGCATTGTGGTACTTTGCTTACAGAGCTCTTAGGTACAATGATCAGAAGACGAAAATACCCAGCTGCACAAGGTTACGTTGTATGTACGCACGCAAAAAAAAAAAAGATATATATATATATATATATTTTTTTTTTTTATAGCTGATGTGCATTGACACAAATTCTTCTGAATACGACACACACAAACAACATTTGTGTGCGCACAAAATGCATCCACAGCATTTGTAGAGTAAAACGTGCTGTCCCAACACTGCTCTGCCGCCCGCCCCCTCCCCCCCAGTACCTGTGCCGTAGGCGTGTTGCCCGTAGCTGGCCTGGTGCTGTTGGTGGTACTGATTGGAGGGGTTGGCCAGGCCCATGGCGGCCTGCTTGGCCGAGGCCGGAGGCACGAAGACAGTGGGGGCGTACTGGAAGGGTGAGGGCACCCCGGGCATGCCAGCGTAGTACGGCAGACCTGCGGGACACGGACAAACTGGTCAGCTGGCACGCAACCTTCTGCCTAGGGTGCTCTGGTACCACGTACACTTTTGAGCATCCTTATGTTCGAACATGGTGTTTGTAATAGACAGTCCACGACAAGCACAGAAGTCTAACAGCAAACGCCCACTTGGGTTTAGATCAGGGAGGCCGTTCCTCCCAATCACTCCTCTCCAGGTATCTCCATCATTGCCTAGATGCACAGTGAAGTCTCCCAGTAGAACTATGGAGTCCCCTACTGGAGCCCCATACAGGACTCCATTCAGGGTCTCCAGGAAGGCCAAATACTCACAACTGCTGTTCGGTGCATAGGCACTGACAACAGTCAAGAGTTTCCCCCTCACAACCCGTAGGCGCAGTGAGGCGACCCTCTCGTCTACATGCGATGTGAAGTTCCAGAGCCAGCCTCTGCTCCGTCGAGGTCCCTGAGCTTCACTGCCACCCATATGACAGCGCACCCGAACCATTTTCAGTGGTGATCTAACTGTTGACTTTTATAAGAGAGAACATCAGGGATCCCTGAGATATCTGCTATGTGCTGAGACTACTTATGAGACTACAAAAAAATGCACTTCAATAATTCTTCGCATAACATAACCTGTAAGATGGCAATGTTATCTATTTTGGGAAGCTCATGCCATTGACCGCATACATGTGAAAAATAAAGTCATGTATCATTTCTCATACCAGTGACTCATACCATTGAGTTACACAAGGAGCAAAAACAGAGACGGGAAGAGGCTAATAGCCGATAGCAAGAACCCCGGAGCACGCCTTCAGGCTACACCGCCGCTGAGTCAATCTGCCGGGGCTCTGGGCCTTACCAGTGTATCCATAGCCCGGGGGCAGAGGGGGGCTGAGGAAGGCCTGGTTCTGGTTCTGCTGGGTCTGGCCCTGACCCTGGTTCCCTGCCTGGGGAGCCTGTTGCGACTGGGACTGCACCCCGCCAGCAGACATGCTGGTGGGGGGAGCGGGGGAGGACGAGTCCGCCCTGCCGAACTTGGTTGCTTCGCCTGGACAACAGAGAGAGCCAGCAGCCATCAGTCAGCCAGAGCCCATAAACCACCTGGACAACTAGCACCCATGTTTGTTGCACTTCATTCAACACAACTCTATGTGGTCATCACTGTGCCAGAACAGTAGAAGCAACAAACGCATAGAAAACCCTTTAAAAGTCAATTCTTTTAACATTATTAAAACAGACAATAAGAATTCTGACCATCAGCTAAACGGTTAATTAAGTTTGCTGCATGGTAAAACAAATCAACTGGAGCTTAGCACATCGCTACCATAACATCTGAGCGGGTATCCTCATTCCCCACCGGAGGTCTCAGTTACTTCACAGGGTGCTCACCGGACTAAACTACGCAGCACGTCGAAAGGTTTCGGAGTAAAAACAAATGGACAGCTTTATAGGCTACTATAGGCTATACAGTATCTTAGGTTATCAGCTAGCCTACTGCACAGTGTAAAAAAAAAGCACCCAAATCAAAACAACATCCCTCCGCATTGCTTCTCCAGACATTGAAACGCATTGTGAAGCACAACCCATTGCTACGGCTTTGTTGATACGTTTGCCACTTTGTTTGGGTTGCCATTTACGGAGCCAGGGCTGTGTAGAAGTATGGAAATCATTTATTTCAACAAGGAACGGTAAGCTAGCGAAATGCAAGGAGATAGTTGGTGAATTTGAGTTGGTGAATTTGACAAAAGTGTATTAGCTTACAATTAGCTTGCAAAAGCTGACTATACCTTTAAAGAGTGTAAATACGTTCTCACAATGAACATCCCTACGCCAAACACTAAAATAGTGGGCCGTCTTCTAAAAACCATTTGCTAGGACCTCTGCGCGTTACTGACCAAGCATTAACAGCGTATGATGAACACCACATTATAAACCCTTACCAGAGTATGGATTGTTGGCCATGCCATCTCTACCAGGCATGGCTGTAGTGCCGGGGAATGTCATACCATAATAGTCCTAATGAGAGGGAGAGAACAAGAGGTTGGGCATGGAGGAAAGGGCGATATTCCTTGGCACAGCTCAGAACAGAGTGTGAGAGAAGCTCACCATAGGAAGGCGAGACTGCAGCATTTGCAGGTCCTCGTATCCGTAGATCGGCTGTGGAGGAAAAACGCAACAGACTGAAGCAGGCAGCGACCAAAAGCACAGTTTAGGGCTTACCGCTTTAAAGGTGATCGGGGAGACTGTGTACAGTAAGCCGCAGGCCATTTGGGTATACTTTACTTGCTACAGTTTAGAGCCAAGCTGTACGACTAACAAAATGACAGAGCTCACATTTCTCTGCCAATACAGCAGGTGGTGTCAGCGATGCTGGAAAAAGCTTGTCAATATTTGTATTATACTATCTATTAAGACAGATACATAACTGCAATATTTGGTAATTAGTAGTCAATACATTTACAATATAATTTATAGAATACTCCTAGGACTTGTTTTGAGGTTCCACAATCTGCCATTGCTGTAAAAATATATATTGTTGATTTGAGTAAACAGAGTTGATGCAACAGTCTTCTACATGGCTCTGGGTTACAGGAGGGAAAGCAGGTAGTTACCGGGTAAGCTGGAAGCAGGCCACCTGGGCCCATAATGTACTGGTTGGCCAATAGAGGGGGCACCCCTTGGGCCAGGTTAGGGGGCGCTTTTCCTGTGGGAAAAGAGAATTAAGTTGGAAACTCCACGACACTGCCTAGTGTGGGATAGATCAGATAAGCGAATTAGGAGATATAAATCTGTGCCATTTTGTAAATTCAGAGATTAGGCTAAAGAAATGAGTAAGAAAAGCGTGTAAAGATTACTAGCGGCATCCGTTATTAACACATTATCTTTGATAATGTCAATATGTAAATTGAAGACAGATAGCACAATAACAACAATAAATAACGTATTTTTTTATATATACACATTTTATATCGGTAGTTCCTATGCGATACTGTGACTCTGGTGCAGTGTGGCCTCCAACCCACCGGAGGCAGAGGTGAGCAGGGGCGCCGCGCGGCTGCCTGCGGCCGAAAGCGACGTGTTGGCCAGGTTGTTTGTGCAGCTGGCTGTGAGCCCCGGGGCTCCGCCGGGATGGAGGCCGTTGGCGGCGGCGATGGCCATGCCGCTGCTGCTGACCGCCAGAGGCACTGAGGGACTGGGGTTGACCGTCTGGCCAGACGACGAGAACGCCTGTAGGACCCCACCGCAGTTGTCGTCGACGACAGAGATCTGACAAGAGGAGAGGTTTGTTAAATTATTTGGCATTCAATTGGCAGGTGTGTCAACAGATGGTGAGGCTCCGCCCCCCACGTACCGTGTGATTGGAGCTTGTAGTGAGAACAGAGGCGTGGGCACTGGTCACATGACTAGAATGACAGAAAAGTGATTGGAGGTCAAACAGATCAAACGGGGTTTCTGAACCCCAGCAGGTAAAACGCAGAGGAGATTCAGACTTGGTTATCCGCATGTCATAAAAGAAAGATTAGGATATGTGCTTTAGGTCATCACCATCACCCGTCGTGAGTAAATTACAGTACAACGTAAACCGGTCGGCGTGGCGACGGACCGCACCTGCTGAGAGGGGGTAGGTGAGTGGCGTGGGAAGGCGTGACGGCGGGTGACTGGATGTGGTGGTGGGCGGGGCCACAGTCACTCATTTCCACCACTTGCGTATTCATCGCTCTGGCCGCTGAAGACGTATCTGGAAGAGAAACCGACGTAAACACACTGCATGCAGCAAGACGCTCAACGAAAATGCATTATGCCATATAAAGCTGCTTGCACACTGCCCAGACAAATGCCGACCAAAAGAGTTTCTAGAGTTTGACATGTCCAGTCGGGACGAATGGAGTTGTAGAAAACAAACCGCAACATTCCGAGTGTGTTCACTTGATAATTAGCAGTGTACAATGTTAGCGTACACAATTTCATTGAAGGTTAACCTGTAGCTGTTCATTAGCTTACTCAAGTCGCAGTCATTTTTTTTTCATAAAAGAAAAGGAAAAAAAAACCTTGGTGTCTGGACGTAGGACCACAAGTGAAGCTGAGATGTTGGGAAGATAAAACCCAACTCTGAGCAGCAAGATAGTACCGTAACGTCAGCTCGACTTGTTTGCAAATGAGATTAGGTTATGACTTTTTCAGGTCGCAATATCCAAGGTCTGAGTTGTCCCGTCAGTTACAGTCTGGGCAAATTAGATAGGCGGTTTGTTATCTGAACATGCAACTGCAACCAACTACTGACAACTTTAGGATGTTAGTGTTAGAGTGCTCCGGTGCTCGTCTGTGACAGCAATGCTCCATCATACGTTTCATGACCGAGGACGCACAAATAAAAACTAGAATTAAATTAATCTGTCAACCCAAATGAAATAGGCTACGTAACATTTCACTGCAATAGTCTAGTAGATTGTACATCGCCATAGTTTTGATTGATGCAGTCTTGGTCTGACCAAACAGAGAGCCGATTGGTTCCCCATCTGCCGTTTCGTCCGCCTGTCATCCCATCAACATCTCAGTTAAACTTTCAATTAAATTAGCGCAACTTTATGAAAATGCAGTTCAGACCACAGCGATACACCCAAACAAATAGGCGTGTGTTTTATGGTAACACATGTACGTTATGCTCGATAGCGTCCTGGCATCTCTCTTAATGTATCTCTTACTTGGCGTTCTGTATTCCGACATATACAATATTTAATAGACATTTTGCTTCCTAATTAATGTTATATAACTATACCCCACCCCCCTCGCCCAGGCCTATAATACAAGTACTCGAGTACTCGCCTGTTTTCTCTGTCGGGTACCCGAGCAGTCAAAATGGCCAAAATGCACATGCCTAGGGCACAGTGCAAGCACCTTTAGAGAATGTGGTACCGGCATGCAACAACATGGCTGTCCTTGTGTGAATATGTATTATGACGAGGAGATCTCTGCGATACCTGTATTTATGTATGTACTGCTGCACATCTAACTGCAAATAAAGTCCTATCTAACTTGACAGTGCAAGCCTCTCACAGCCTGCAGAACAGTCGACCTCTCACCATTCAGTAATTTGGATGCAACTAAACCATCCATGATACAGACTTTTGTGGCCGTGGGATATCTTCAAGCAATAGCCAGTTGGACGCGATACACCAGTATAGTGTCCAGTTGGAAAGTGCCAATTCTGAACTCCAAACTAGAACTAGGCATACTTACTGTCCTGCGTGCTCTGTGTCTTCATGCTACTGTAGCCATTCTGCCAGAGGAAAACATTCACGTTAACAAATAGGTCTTGAATTGAATCTTGTATCCATCGATACTACAAACAAGTCTAAAGCCCCAGACACATTGAGATGAGAGACTAGCGCCAGTGCAGCAACGGGAGATTATAGAACGTCAATTCAATTTAGTGACGTAGTGATGACAGGCAAAATAATTAATAATTAGGAGACGCAAAGTGATACAGAGATTAGCAAATACCAATTTTGAGTCGTCTACCAACGGGAGCCACGGATGTTTCCATCATTTCAGATTACGGTAATATTTCAAGGTGAGGAGTACGGAAACATCCGCTAGCGACCGACTTTGCAAACGAATTAATCGCATAGTTTGTGTGCACCTGGGGCTTAAGAACTACAAGAATGCGTTCAGGAGCACTTCTACGCATCGGGGCTGCTCGGCCCTCACCGTGAGCGATCCGGCGGCCATGTCTTTGCTCTGGGAGTAGGTCAGGTGGGGAGGCAGAGACCTGGCACCGCTGCAGTCCGCCCGGCTGACGGCGGAGGAGGAGGAGGAGGGCGGGGCAGAGGAGGATGAAGAGAGAGGGGGGGCCGCGCTGGGCAGACCCAGGGAGGGGGAGGGCGTGGCACTGGGCAGGCCCAGAGATGGAGAGGGGAAGCTGGGGTCCGACACGGCGGCGGGGAGGTTAGGCAGGCTGCTCATGGGTTCACTGGGGGCACAAAGAGGCATTTATGCTTATTTTATTTGGTATAGTTAAAGTTCCAGGCAAATACATACATTAACAGAACAGCATATGACATCTAGAATACATGACTGCCTCCACTTTAGCTACAATACAGCCACGGAAAAACATCTCACCACTGCACAATTTAATAATAATTTAGTAATAAATTAGTAAATATTTATTATTTAGTAATAAAAATGTAGAAAAAGAAAACAAATCTGAGAGACTGTTATGGCCGTCTCTTGATTCTTTTCGCAGCAGTATGTAAGCAGAGAAATCCCCTCCTAAGTTTACCGATGCTGCAACCTAGTGGTCGACAGCCTCCCTCACCTGATGGCTCCAGGTTTAGAGAACAACAAGTTGCTCTGCGGCTGCTGTGCGGCCGCCGTTGTCGGGACGGGGGTTTGAGGCGGAGCCATGGCCGCTTCCCTGAGCGGCTCCCCCGGCGGGGCCATGTCCACCGGGCCGCTGCTCGCCTCGGAGCCAAAGTCCAGAGCTCCGAACTGCACGTTCAGCCCGGAGACGTCGGCGGAGCCGGGCATCTCCACTGCGGAGGAAGGGATCTGAGAACATGAGGGAGGGAGAGATTAACAAATAGGGTCATTGCTGTCCCGACAACAACAGGACTGCACGCGGGGCAACGGAGACGCTCAGCACGCCCACCTTTGAAAGGGGCGGCACTCTTCGCCGCTGGGTCTTCATCTGCCGCTGCGGGGGCTCCGTGATCGGCGGCTCCATAGACTGCAGCTTCAAGGTGGGCGAGGACGCGTCTCTGGCGTGCGGCAGGGAGAACTCATGACCTACGGTGGAAAGATTAGGTTGCAGCTCAACACGGGATGAATCATTGTGATAATTCCACGACTCTGACAGACTGGAAACATGAATTTACATGACAAATAATGAACGGACAAACAGGTACCAGTATGTGTGTGTAAAAAATAAAAGGCAACGATAAACAGAATAAATGTGATTGATATTTCACATAGATAGTCATACTAAACATTCAGATTCAAGGTATGTTGAGACATCAACATGTAATTTAGATGAAAACAATAATACTTAAATGAACTGCAGTGTGGGTGAAAGTACAATATCACAACATCATTATATTTAAATGGTCTGCAGTGTGGGTGAAAGTGCAATATAACAACAACCATAATGTAATACTTAAACGAACGGCGGTGCTTGTTAAAGCCCTGCCAACACACCACCCACCTGGAGGTGTGGGGACCTGCGGTGCGTGGGGATGAAGGGGACCCAGGGGCTCGGACATGGGAAGCATAGCGGAGGCTTGCTGCTGCCTCTGGGCCAGCTGGCTGAGCACCGCCGACGGCTCCGGCTGTAGCTTCAGCTCCACTGGACCGAGGAAGAGGAGGGGGTTAACAGAACGGCCAGTTACACAACGCCTTCAAAACCGCCGAGAGCTTTGCATTTGTGATGGGACGTGGTTAACCCGACATGGCAGATGGATTGTTATTCACGGGCCGTGCATCAAAACTGTTCGTAAAGGGCATGTCTACTTAAAATAAAAATAAAAAATACTTGGCAGTTGATTGGATGAACCATCTGGTGGTGTCCTTTGTTGGCAAAACTGACCCACGGCACACGCCTAAACCACGCCCGTAGAGCCATCAATGCGCTACTGATTGGCAAGTTCACCTGCTACTCGGACACATTCGCAATGACTCCTAGGCTTTCCAGACAGATTCTCGAAGTTAACCTGGAGACAGGTCTCAAAACAGGCTAAACATTGTGCATGTTTTTTATATTATTGAGCCAGTTATGTACACAATCAAGTAGTAGATATTAGTTTATTAAAAAGGTAAACAGATTGATATTTGAACTATGAGAAACACCTCTGCCTTCAATGCCATGGGGGGCTGCCTCAGAATCTCCGCCCAGTAATAGTCAACACCTTGCCACGGCCATATCGCCTCGTATTACCGCAATGCGGTACTTCTGCCCTGGCTCCGTAAATATCAATATAAACAAAGCGGCGAACACATCTCACCACAAAAAAAATAAAACGCTCGTTTTAATTGGAGTCCAAAGTTAGCAAGCGTACTCTGCCTTTAAATGTGTACATCTGTGGGTAGAACTTACAGTGTGCTGCAGTGCTAGGGCCGTTCTCCACTCTCTGGGCCTTCACGTCTACAGAGGAGGCCAGCGAGACAGGAGCAGGGCTTGGATCTTGGAGCGGGACAGCCTCTTTGGCAAAGCCAGCGCCGCCCGGTGTGGCACCGGCCCTCTGGCCGAGCCGCGGCGGCGGCACGCTGACCGACTCCGCTAGCCTGACGTCAGAGGCAGATGGCTTGGGCGCGCTCAGGGAGCTGAAGCCAGAGGAGCTGAAGCCAGAGCCCAGCACTGAAGACTGGGATGGAGGGACACCAAAACAAATACAACAATTCAACACAGTGTACCATGCCCGTTTACAAAAGAGCTGCTCTATGGTATTGTATGCAACCAAACAATAAAAATAAATACATACATACAAAAAAACAAATAAAAAAACCCTGGCTCTGAAGGGTGCAACCCCCCCCACCCCGGCTCCCCTTGGCCTGCATGTTGTAGATGTCTCCCTGCTCCAACAAACTTTATTCAAATTAATGGATGTTATCAAACTTGGCAAAAGCCTGATAATGACCCATTAATTTGAATCAGGTGTGTAGGAGCACAGGGATTATCATTTGGTAAATAAACCAATGACGTAAAAAAAACTGTCCAACATAAGATGGGTTTGCTTGGACACTTATTTGTCTTTCCGAATGGAATCTTTTCGATTGACAGTTTCGGGTTACCTGTTTACATGGGATGTCACCTTATCGGAAGTGATGTTAAACATGCACACATTGTCTAGCTCATAATATCTAGTCTTGTTCATGTTAAAGGCATATAACACATAAAATCTGTTAATTACACAAACAACGTTTCCGTTAAACAGTAAAGTCCACGATGTGCCTAGTAGCCTAGTTATTTAGGGATTGTTAATTTAATGCACCGGCATAGAGTACAGGTCCTGGACGCAACACACCCACACTCGGCAAGTTTGCCTTGCGTTGTACATTTCCTTTGGATGCAGAAAAATACGGACGGTGCTTGCAGAAAAATAATGCATGCGAAACATTTGAAGCATTTGGTGGACACCCGGCGTAACTCCCATTCACTTATTTGCCCGCGTCGCAGCAATTTGTACTGTTCTTATAATACATCCACTGTACTGTGGCTGTGTAGAACAGTTTACCGGCATCACACTAATCGGAAGACGGGGCATGAGAATGAGCACGCAACCAGGAAGTAATCGGGTTTAACCATTTACATGGTAGAATTATTTCAAATCGGGTCATGGAACGGGTTATACCACCTCTCTGCTTTGGAATTATATTTCAATCTGGTTAACCGTTACTCTTCCGATCGTAGTGTTTATATGGAGCATTTTCTTTCGGGTTGGGCTTTTAACCGGATTCCAATCGGAATAATAGGGTCCATGTAAACGCAGCTATAGACAGCGCTAACATATTAGCACCTAGCCAAACATACAAACATTCCCCCCCGGGCCCCCTTCCCTCACCAGTGTGGTGTGTGTGTAGGTGGTGCTGGAAGAGGCGGCGTGGGCGTAGCTGTTGGCGGCGGCGTGGGCGTAGGTGTGCGTGGCTGTGCGTCCGTTGTGGTGGGAGTTGGTGAACACCAAGCTCTGGCCCAGGCCCTCGGCGGAGGGGCCGTCCACCGCCGCCCCCAGGTCGGACTCCACGGAGCCCCCGGCCTTGGGCAGCAGGCCGGAAAGGTCCACGCTGGGGGGAGGGAAAGGGAAGGTGAGCGAGGGGGAATGATGGCCCGGTTATACTTCTGTGGACGGACTACGATCGCCCGTGCTGGACCGGTATTTTGTGTCCGTGCAGACTCGTGCACATTGACCGTGCACGGGCGACAGGCTGAAGGCTGCTACAGACGGCAATGGATATCCTGCTAAGCTCACAGTGTTTTAAGTCTATAAAAACAAAATATACATTTCTTTCCAGTTTTATTACACTAATAATTTTGCACTGGAAACTGTATGTAAGCACAGCTGACTCAGTTCTAAGGATCCCCAATTATTTTTTGCACACGGAAATAGCAGACAGGCCCACATGGCACAAGATGCGTCCGCAAAAGCTGTAAGTAAGTGTACATGAACAGCCTGAGAGCTTGTTCGTGTTGCGTAAAGCCGCGTGACCTCAGAAGTAGACCTGGGACTTTAGGCGGGGTTCATGTGGCCGTTTGTGACCGTCTGTTGTGAAGCAGTGTGGCGCCACAGAGGGGCAGTGTGTCTTACTTGTGTCCAGACGGGATGTGGTTGACCGGAGCAGAGGCAGTGAACACTTTGGTCTCAGACAACTGAAACGCATAAGAAACACATACAACTGCCTTCAGAAAAACAACCAACCAACACACACATTCATATGAAACCAGAACTCTCATCAAGTACAGTCAAGCATAATCACCCAAAGGCTTGTGAAATGGATGCATGGCTAGACAACGTCAGCAGCAGAAATCTCAATACTAGCGCATTAGCGTGGTTAAGGCTTACACTAGTGCAGTGGTCCTCAAACTGGGGGTTGCGAGACACAGGAGGGGTTCACAGTATGATTTTCAGAAATGAAATAACATTTTAAAAATGATTTCAATAGCATAGTTTAGTAATTTAGCCATAATTGTTAGTAGTACAGTTTATACATTACTTTGAGGTATTCTGCTACTAGCCTGCATGAATTACTGTAAAATATGATCAAATAATAATATGGCTGTTATTCTTCTATCACCTCTGGGGATAGCGGGGGTTGCGAGCCTCTGGCACTGTTATTTTTTGTTTGGGGGGGGGGGGGGGGGTTGCGAGCTGAAAAGTTTGAGAACCACTGCACTAGTGAATGACTTAAATGCACTTTAGTAGGCAGTGGGTCAGTGTAACACAATATGGAAAACACTGCCTTACGTCCTCATTCCAGTCTTCTCCCGCCCAGTCTTCCAGGCTGGCCCTCCATGGTCCTAACAGAGAGGAAAGCCAGTTAGCAGGAGCTCTTTGCCTTAAATCCCAAGGCACTTCAATGCGTGTGCAGCACGAGCAGCAACAACAGAGTGCTCTCAACGAGCTGCGCTAGACCTTCCCCCCCCCCCCCAACACTCACCTCCCTCAGTTGCATCCATTTCCCACATATCCTGGCGAGATGCCCCAGAGTTAGCGCTGTAGTCCGCTGCGTTGAAGGTCCTGCATGGAAGCACCACAGTTGAAGCAGAACAGCTGGGAATGGTGTCACTATTTGAAGATAAATAGGTCCGACAAAAGAGGTTACAGCTCGCAGACTAAGAAGCGGTTGACGTCACATATTAAAAAAAAATGTCAGCTACAGTATGGGATCGTACAACGATCAGCCGTAACATTACGACCACCTGCCTAATATTGTGCAAGTCCCCCTTGGGCCGCTGTCGAGGCATGGACTCCACTGGACCTCTGAAGGTGTGCTGTGATATCTGGCACCAAGACTTTAGCAGCAGATCCTTTAAATCTTGTGATGTGGGGCATCCCACAGATGTTAAATACATTTAAAAAATGTATGTATATATGCGCGCAGAGCTCATTTGGTACCAAATGGTTTATTGAACAGCTTGCTGGATGGTGATAGAAACAAAAGAAACGTTTTCGCAACGACGTTGAGCCAGGAGCTAAGGAAAACACGCTAGTTGTCATAGAAAATATAAACAATGCACAGACATGCAGCCTAAATCGTATATCGTATGAAAGCTTATTAGGCAAGAACAGGAGTCATTCTAATGTTTTTAACGTTATTTATTAATGAAAACAGCTTGGAACAAATAAGCCCATACGTAGGCATAGGCTCCTCAGCAGCATCCAGCAGTTTCACGTTTCTATATAAGCATATAGCAACATATAAGCGAGGGGGGGGAAAGTACTGGCTGCAACCGGCAACAGATAAATGAGCTACAAGTGAACACGCGGCAAATTATTTGCATCAATTAGTAAATTCATCCCGAACCCGCCTGGTGAAATGTGTGAGAAACAAAGGCCTGACGAGTTCCGGCTGATATTTCAAGCTGTAGACCAGGCCACATTCTTCCATTGCTCCATGGTCCAGTTCTGATGCTCACGTGCCCATTGTTGGCGCTTTCGGCAGTGGACGGGGGTCAGCATGGGCACCCCGACATGGTCTGTGGCTACCCAGCCCCATACGCAACAAACTGCTATGCACTGTGTGTTATGACACTTTTCAACCAGAATTAACTTGTTCAGCAATTTCAGCTACAGTAGCTCATCTGTTGCGTCGGACCACACGGGCAAGCCTTCGTTACCCCACAAACATCAATGAGCCTTGGCCGCCTATAACCCTGTCACCGGTTCACACTTTTGATAGATACTGACCAGCGCAGACCAGGAACACCTCACAAGAGCTGCAGTTTTAGAGCAATCACAATTTGGCCCTTGTCAAATTCACTCAGATCCTTACTCTTGCCCATTTGTCCTGCTTCTAACACATCACCTTTGAGGACATAGTGTTCACTTGCTGCCTAATATATCCCACCCGTTGACAATTGCCATGACAACAAGATTATCAGTCTTATTCATTCACCGGTCAGTGGTCATAATGTTATGGCTGATTGGTGTATTTAATGGCAGAGAGAAATGGCTAATTCAGTGTAGACACACACTTACCCCATTCCCTGGTTAGAGAACCTGCTGACAACAGCTGCCCTTCCCCTACCGCGAACTCCGACCCCTGTGAAGAACACAGAGCAGCCACATAAAAATCACATCAAAAGAAAAAAGGAAACTTTGGGGATGAACGACAGAGGGAGGAATCCACCCTTCCAGGACAATTAGGATAGAATAGGTGGGCAACATCAATAAATAAGGATGTTTTTATAAAAAGGAGGTTTTTGAGGTCGTTTGCCACTCAGAGAGAGCATGCACCCGCCAAGTTATCATATAGTGTATATTCATGTAACACTGGTTTTAACCACAAGGGAAATAGTTAACTGACAGCCCAAACATTCACTTGAATTCAAATCGTGAATATGGTCTGGCCACGCTCCATTGGGAAGTGTTAACAGTCATGGGTGTAGACCTCCAGGTTAAATTGGAATATTATTGGACCTTTTAACAAATCGCCATTGCTAAAAATGTTTTGATCGCTTCCAAATAATTTCTAAACACGCTTGACTTCAACGTCATATCACTAACCCACCCTGATTGGTCCACCAGCAGGGTGGCTGTAAAAACACTAATGCAAACAGAGTTCCCAGACTGTAATCTCAGCGAAAATATGATGAGAGCAATTGTCAAGCAGAGCCAGGCTAAATAGTGAACACAAATAGAAGGTAGCTTTACCAAATGACCCTCCACCTCCCCATTTCAATTACAGTACATTTTAATTTCTAATCCATCACAATGTGAAAATGATTCAAATAAATTAGGAATAAATAATCTTTGTGTATCAAAACTATCACCAACCTCTGCCCCTCCCCCTGCGACCATAGTCTCCCCCTCTCTCCCCAGGGAACACCTCAAACCCATTCTCCTCTGAGCGACCTGAAGACCAAAGGACACAAAACAAAAAAGTTAACAATTTAAAAATGACATAATATAAACAATGAAATCAAACTATACATACATTATAAAGCAAGCACAGTCAAAACCATAGCCTTACATAAGGAGACCAAAAGCAGCAGAGCAGAAACATCGAGTATTTTATATACTCACACACACACACACCACCAACAACCATCTGGTAAAGCCTGACTAGTCGACGGAATATAAATATATCTGTCACTTTTCCGTGGCTGCCCAAAAAAAATAAAAAACTGAATATTTTCTCTGAAACAACCACTTGGTTTAAACACTGTTAACTGCTGTGTGTGTCTTTCTCTATCAGCGCTCATTGCCACTCTACACGACAGTTTGACTTGAGTGACAGCTTGACTGGCAGCACAACACAGGCCACGCCCACACCCCACCACCGGGCCTCACCTTCACGGCCCCGGCTGGCGCCCCGGCCCCGCCTGTTGGATCCCCCGCGGCCGCGACCGGCTTCCCTATCCGCTCCCCTCTTGTCCCTGCTCTCCTTCATCTCCGACGGGGCCCCTTCTTTTCCCAGGCTCCGCTGCTTCTTCCCCACGGTCTCCCAGGAATTCTGAGTGAGAGGAGTGAGAAAACACAATGTCTATTTCCAAGCCATCTTGTGGAGAACAACCAAAACATGTTGTGGCTGTTTAGCATCACTTGCAAGTAAACCAGAGTCTGGGTGCAAACTGCAGGAGACCACGGCTAAGATGAAGATATTTCAAGTGTATCTGAAAATGTGATTTGTCCATCCATCCATCCATCTTCTCCCGCTTATCCGGAGTCAGGTCGTGGGGGCAGCAGCTTCAGCAAGGGACCCCAAACTTTCCTTTCCCGAGCAACATCAGCAAGCTCTGACTGTGGGATCCTGAGACGTTCCCAGGCCAGTTTGGAGATATAATCTCTCCACCTGGTCCTGGGTCTTCCCCGAGGCCTCCTCTCAGCTGGACGTGCCTGGAACACCTCCCA
>JAODUE010040722.1:0-19599 GCA_027564755.1 Amblyopsis hoosieri
GAATGTGTGAGTTTTCATAGAAAACATGAAATTGTCTGGGTGACCCCAAACTTTTGAACGGTAGTGTATATATATAGCCTATGTCATTGTTTAAAAGTAACGTTTCATGCTATAGTAACGGTTCATTCATGAAATAAGACGTGCTTGTGGATACACATGGCTGGTTATCAAAATGTCACACCTCTGTCCTCACATATGATTGCAGGGCTGTGTGACCATGTACTGCTGCCACAAACAACAATGAACCCCTTCCCGCCTCCCATATCCTTTAGTCTGAAGAGCAAGGCGGAATTAATGTGCAATATCAACGTCTTGAAAACAATGTGGGAAATGAAAAGGCTTGTGGTTCAAAGTGCGTTGCACCGCTGTGTATGAGTTGCCGAGCAGCAAAGCAGCCGTAGCCTCACGTCAGTACACTACGTGGAAGAGAGGGGGCGAGGTGAGCAGTGGCCCCTTTGGATTTAAAGCAACACTAAAACCGACCCTTACCAGAGGCATAATACGGTGCTATTCCACATATTATATGTGGTATTGTCACGTAAGCCTGTCAACTACATTGCAGTGAGACTTCAAAGAACTGTCAACATGTAAAAAAATGCATGGAATGTCCACATTATTAAGGCACACCCATTACACATCACACACAGAGAAGATGAGATGTGGTTTGCTCTCCAGCAGGTTATCAGCCTGCATTATTACATATTTATTAATGTTGATGTGGAGGTGGTAAACAAATACAGCCTGGAAGATCATGTTCCGGGTTCCTATTGATCGCTAATGTAGTTACAGTAAACCACCATTAAACAGAGCAGGCAGGAAATAATTGACTTTCATTTTGGCCTTTTGACTTCATATTTCTGAGATTTCATGCAATATGGCATGCTAGTGTCTTCTACACTATTGGCATGCAACTCAAGCTCCCTTTTGCAAAGTGTATAATTCTAATTTATCTTTGCTTACAAGCTGTGTGCTAAATTCACACCTGAGGAGTTCAATAAAGCTCCCTAAGACCACTCTATGTGAAGGTATGTGAACCATTCATTTTCTGCTAACGGTGGTCAACAATTGCTCAGGCTGAAAAGTTTCTAAAAATTTTATGTTTATGAATTGTTACAATAAAAAGTCCCATCGCAAGCTTTGAATAACAGAAGTAATACAAATTCCCTAAGACTACAGGATTATGAATATATGATATAAGATAAACGAATGTAAGACTTTATTAAGTCAGTGGTTTTAAACTGTGAGTTGTGGTCACAAGATCATTTTGGAAACTTGAAGTTTGTTATATTTAAATACAATGCATGTTTTATTCCTTTTAATTTTTACAATTATGTTTTTTTAGTTTTTTAGTATGATATTCAGACAATGTTCTGTCAGTCTTGGTTAAAAAAACTTGCTTTTTATTACATAGTAATTTATGATAGCGCTAAACAGTTGACAACTTGCTAGTCACATTGCACGTTTCTATAAATCAGAGACAAACAGAGCTTGGAATACAGGCTCCTCCACTGAGGTGACTTTCACAGTGTGTAAGATTGGGGGTACATTAAAGGGCAAGTCAACACTAAATCACACGTTTTACCTACCTCGGGAATGCCTCACAACATGGTGGAAACGCAGAACCCTTAGAGGGCATTGAACCAACGATTTTCTGCCCTAGGTGATGTAGTGGCTTCAAAATAACCTGAAACACCTTCCAAAGGACTAGAGCGTCTTGTCCGTGTTGCATTATACTTCCAGAAGGGTATTTCTTTTACAACAAAAATGTCAGTGGTGAGCTGAGTGTGTTGAAGTTAGCGTGCAAGTTTGGTTGAACAGCTTCACTTAGCTGGAACAGATTGGCTGCTGCCTATTACAGAGAGAAGACTAGCAGAGCCGTAATGGCTGTCTATCAGGCCTCTTCATCTACATGACAATGAGACAGGTGTGTAAGTGTGTGTGTGACTGTGTGTGTCAGCGTCGGCGAGTATAGCTTCCGAGCTCAGGTGTTTCACATTTGTTTCTGCTCCATAATGAAGAAGTAATGAGCAGTCACACAAGCTGTTGATTACCTTATTCCACCGGTTCGGAGAGCCCCTGTAGATGGTTTACTGTACTGCCTGTGTGCGTGTGTGCACCCGTGTGTGCGTGCGCGCGTGTGTGTGTGTGTGTGTGTGTGTGTGTGTGTGCATGCGTGTCTTTGTACTGTATACACATACATCAGGGAGCACAGCTTGGCAGGTTGACTGGAGCGTGTTGCTGTGATTTGTAACCCTTAAGTAACGTTGGCTGCCTCGCCAGTTTCAATTTACACCCTCTCTAACAAGCTAACCCCCTGGGGGGGGGCAGCCCCCACTCCCCCCCACCTCTAATCTCTTTTCACCCTTACCCTTTCCAATCAACACCCCCGCTCACACACAGCCACATTAGCCTTGCTGTGTTTTTGACAGGAAGTGTTAGTACACGGCAAAATTAAAAGAAGTCACCCAAGTTATCTGTCACCTTCTAGTTTGTACACAGACTGAACACAAACGGAGGGGGGGTGCTTTGTTGCCACACACACACACCTTGTCGTTTGACACCAACAATGGGTTTCAGGTGACGGAGGTCAGCTGGCGGTGACGCAGATGACATCTACTAATGTGTGCCGGCAGAGTGACGAGATGACTCCCATTTTACAATGGTCCCCTTTGATCCCATCCAGTGCTGCGCTTGTAGATCCTGTTACACTCAACACTGCCTGTTGAACATTACAGTTTTGTATTAGTTAGTTAGTATTGAGGCGCCCCCTATAGAAAGTAAGTGGTAAGCCATGACTTGGCAATTACTAGCATAGCATGGGATACACAGCATATAGTCATCCCGTAGCTCTATTCTATTTACTTCTGCCTATCCTTTCTGGATCAACCAGTGCTGTTGTATGAGCTAGTCTCACAGAGCCAGCTCTAACATGTGTGACATAGCGCTGGCTAACTGTGTCAAGACCCACCTACTTGACAGGAGAGGTATTTTGATTGACATGCACAACGACCAACTGCATAACAAAATTATGTAAATCAGACTTGAACTTATATAGAGGAATTTGTAGGGAACTTAAAGACACAACTCTGTTTTCAGGTATATTTCAGGAATAAGTAGACTACGGTTACTGCTTAAAATAAATTTAAAAACTGAAATGAGTAAATACAGCACTGCACTATAGCATTGCACCGGAATAATGGATACAGATTGAGTGACAATGTGAAGAGCCAATGAAAATCAACAGTACCACTTCCTGAAAGTGCTGTCGAGCTTACAGGGTTCTATGTATTAGATGTTATTTATGTGACGTAGTGCTAATGGACAGAAGAGGCGGGGACTATTTCACATTTAACCAGTTGATATTTGGGCAGTCAATAGATTACAATGTCTAATTGCGATTAAACAAATTAAGCACATATTTTTTTTTAAATCTGTTCAAAGGTGATATTAAATGGAGAATAGCAAATTGCACCACTGCTGTTAGCGTGTTGCTAGTACAGTAGCTTTGTTCATGGTTTTCCCTTGTAATCTATCAAGCATGGTCTTCTGTGAGCCCTGTGAACACTGGCAGCATTAGCCTCATGCTTGGCTTGTAAATTACAATTAACGCCAATTGCATACACATGGTGTGGACCCCCGTTCAATCCGCTCCCATGTTAATCAAGTGGAGCTTGCAAGTACTGCCTTGTAGAACTGACACTTATATTTCTGCCTGGAGTCTATTTATCTCGCCTCGTGTTTGTGAAGTGTTCTTACAGAAAGCAATGGAAATAGATGGTAGAAGTAGAAATGACAAATAATCAATACATAATATGCTTGGTTGGCTAATCTCTTGATCAGTTTTGACTTTATAGCTTTGTTGATCACCTGATTTATTGTCATAATATGTTATTATATTAGTAATTTGACATAACATGTTAATATGTTAATACTGTGATACTGTATATGCAGTGCAATGTAAACCATGAGCAATACATATAATATATGAATGTGGGACCACATATGGCAGCATTTCGCAGGCAGTGGGGAAAAAGCTCTGCAAACCGGAATGAGAAAAAATACACATTGACAGTAACAGAAAATACATTTTGACTACCACTTTATCTGACAGGGATTTGTCACTGAACTTGGCATTAAAATACCTTGTCCTGTATCCATCATTCACTGCAGACATGCTTGGTATAACAATCCCAATGCATATGCAGAATGTTAAACTCTGGTTCAAGCAACTGATAAGGTTTAGGGCTAGGAAATGCTGTTCATGAATACTACTCCGATTAATTAACTGATTCTGATAGTGTAGCTAAATACACTGATTATGCATGTTAGATCATTATCAGGATGAGGGTGATGGGTTTTCCAAACTACAAAAGGTAGCTACAGTATTTGTCACAATAAAATACTGTATATGCAAACATTGTAATTATAATTTCAGAACAATAAAATAGAAGAAAACCTAAAAACTGCACAAAATGCCATATGCCCCTTTGCGGGCTCCCAACCCGCACATTGAAACTCCCTATAGAGGGAGACCCTGAAAAGAAAGCATAACCAGACCTTTGTGAAGCAATGGGGGTATTCTGTCAGCTCCGTGAGATACTCTGAACTGTAACACCAGCAAATTGTCCATTCCTTTGAATAGAATAAAGCTGTCATCCGTGGCTTTGAACTCCAACCTGCGCGCCTCACGTCTCATTGTTTAGCCTCAAGTGTCAACAGCAACATACACACAAGCACGCAAGAGTACACACACACACACACACACACACACACACTAACCAGACCACAGACCTACCTCTTATCAAAGACACACAGTCCTACATCAATGCATAAATGCTGTATATTTATGGGATGGAATTAATGTATGTGGAATTATGAATATGTAGTGTGGTATATGGTGTAAAGTGTGTTATGATATTAACGTCATGTGCAAATCAACTGGAATTGATGAAAAAAGTATTTCTAACAAGAGCCAGAAACCTGGAATAAATGTTCTGTGGCTGATAGAACAAAGTGTCCTTTGTGTTTTGGTTCTCTGTAACCCCTTTCATCCATGCTTGATGTCTGTCCTCTATTAACAACCGTATTAACTTATCTGTTGCTGGTGACCCTCGACCCTCACCGCCGGAGGAAGTGGAGATAAATTAGAACACTGTGCTTCCAATCAGCGCAGGAAAGCCTCCAGACGGCTGTGTGTCGCTCGCCTTTCCTCATAACGCACTTAATTACATTTCCCCTCATTAATGTTGTGTCGTAAATCTGTCACATTCTTGCCATTTTAGGCTAGATATAGCAAGATTTTAGCAAGGTACATTTTCTGGGTCCAAAATTCCCCCTCTGGATCAAACCAGTGTGACAGATAAGTTGATATTTTGTTTACATTTACAGAAAACGCATACAGTAAGCGTCTAAATCTCCTCTCTACTCCTCCCGATATAGCGCACCAACACACTTATCTACTATACCTTACTAACCCCGACAACATGCACATTTTCACACACAGTTGTGTTTCAAACATAAATAGTTCTGCTGGACGGACATTTTGGGGTGGTGTGAGGGCACTACAATCCAGAGGTATAAACATACAATGTATACAGGAATAAATAAATTAACATTAATATATCAGAAAACAACTACTATTCATATATTCAGGTTGTGATGCAAGTGGTAGCTCTGTGATGGGCCTGGTTTCCAATCTGGTCATTTCCAGATCATTTCCTGATACAGTATCTCTCTTCCACTCGCTTCCTATCTCTCTATACTGTCCTGTCTATAAAATAACAACAAAATTGCAATAAATACATGTTACCCTTCCCATCTCCTTGAGCTCACCTACTACTGAAGGATTTACAGTATATATTTTGGTATTAAGATTAGATAATAACGTGTGGATATGTTGAGAGACAATTTATATTGTATAACCAATAGCCTAATTTATTTTTAGCCAATTAATTGCCTTAATATAAACTAATTTCTATTAAAGCTATTGTAGAAGATCACTGTTATGTTTATGGATATATGGTCGGGACTCTATTATAAACGGTTGTTAACCTTTTGTCTCCTGAGTCCAAAGTCATTTGTTTTTATTTGACCATCCCTTGATTGAGTGTGTGAAGTCATGTTTGTATATAATCAGTTAAGCCAATACCTAGGTCCTACATTATACTGTACCAATACTGTGAATTTTATATTTTTATTATGAATCTGCTATCTGCTATCTCAGAAAGATATTAGCGGTACATCTACTGTATATTTTTCAATAATGATTACAGCTGAATCTTTAAATAATGCTATTATTTCTGTCTTCCAGTGTTTGAGAAAGACCAAGTTGTGGCTGAAGAGAGGTCAGTATTATATTATACATAAATAAGCATTTTGAGATATAAAATTGTTTGCCTGTCCTACTTTGCTATGTGTGAGTTTATGTTTGCTAAATAACTAGGTTTACTTGCAAATGCTATTATTTACACTGATTGTGTTACACTACACTACACGAGTAGTGTATATTTATGTGTCATGGATTGCCAAGACTTCAGTTTATAATACCAATCACCATGCCAGCTGAAGCCTACTATCCTATTAATTTACTGTAACAGTCAAAATGGTCACATACCATATACAGTAGTTAATGCTACTACAATCCTGGATTCCTCAAACTTACAGTAGAGACTAGAATAATGCATAGATTTAGGGGGAGGGGTAGAGATCTGTGTGAGCGAAGCGGAGTGATGATTGCCAGCCACTCAGCAACCAGTGTAGGTATACTCTATCGGATTAGCAATGACACATACATTGAGGAGCATCCTTTCATCTTACACTACTATATTTATTTATAAATGTTTCAAGATTCTATAGGCAGCATTATATAGTAAGGCTATTTGTTTTAGTTAAGTTAATCAACCATGCAAATGCCAATGAGAAACATGTAGGTCCTACAGAAGGCACACACACATGCATGCATCAAAAAACATGCCTGCCTAATGACATTAGACAGGCCTGTGCGCACATGTGCACACCCACCCACGTACATGCAGACAATCACATTAAATCCCACTCTCATGTTAACAAACAAGGTGCATCCCACCGACAGATGTAACAGGATTTTAAAATGGCTTTGCCCTTTAGTAATAAAATGCTCAGGGCAACTTGTGTCAACAATGATGTTCTGGAATACCCTCTCTCTCTGTAAGTACAACAGGATTCCTACAACTACACTATTACTTTAAGTACCAAATAAAAGAGAATAGTCTGAGTCCAGGGTCACAGAGGAGTAAAAAGCAGCAAATGCAATTACTTCTCTTAATAACTTGATTTCTAAAGGCATTGGTGTGAAATCCAGTAGGCCAATATGTTTTTTATTTTTTAATATGAATCATTGAACATTTCTCATGGAAAATGGAATGGCTGGATTCTAGTAACACTTTAGTAAGGCATTTAACTCTTAATTGTAGATGTTTTTAAATTTTTTGTTTCACGTTTTACTGTAATATATTATGGTAGTTTGCAGTGACATCATGATATTGCAGTGACATAATATACTGTAAGCTTGTAATACACTGATGTGCAATGGCTTTTGGAGATGAATGAAATTCTGTATTTCATAGAGTATTGCTAAAAACATGAAACATACTGTATCAACCCATTTATGTGATGTGAAGATGGTATTTGTCATTCATTCAACTTTATGTGTGAGATATTAAAAAATATATATGAAAAACATAACTACAATAATTTAGACTTGTTTATGATGGGATACGTATATGATTTTCAACAAGAACAATATAAATCAGTTGCCCTAATTTAGTTTTGCTATAAAATGACATAACAGAAATGGTACTTATTTGTGCCTGTCCTAAATGTGTAGTCAGCTAATTTAAGGTAACAGGCTTTGTCAAATTCAGACGAATGCCTGCTCATGGTCTAATAATGTATATTTCAGTTCTGTATGTGCGTTGTGTTACTACACATCCCTGGCTTTGTAAATAGGAACACAAACTGTCAAAAGCAATGGGTGAGGTGGCAGAAACCAGGCGCATGTGTAAGGGTAGATAGCATATAAATAATTTAAACAAATAAACATACAGCAACACTCACCAGTACAGGAAACAATAACCAACAAGGACAGGGAGAAACAGAGAGATACATAGGCTGTTTCTCAATATGCATTCTTTTCTGTTCTTCCATTCTTGCGGACTTGTGAAACGACATCATTCACAGCCAAGTACTCTTCCAATTCAAGTTCGCATCTAGCCAAGAACTAAAACTAAAAGAAGATAAAATACCAGGAGGTGTTCTTGATTCATGGTTTTTACCAAGGATGCATCCAGTGGTTACTTGTGTGTGAACTTGTCCGCGGAATATCCCAGAATGCATTTAGAATCAACAAGTAACAATGGCAGTCGAGAAAACACACAACAATACTAGCTATACTTTTGGAAATGCTACTGTTATTGTGTTATACGTTTTTGAAGCGAGAATATATATGTTTTAACTTCAAATCTGTGGTCGATTTATCAAGATGGAGTCTAGTTTAAAATTTGCTACAACGATTTCGTAGATCCCGCTAACAAACCAGGACAGCCATGATACCATACCGACTATCAAGCGTTCAAAGGCGTATACAATTTTGCGCCGATAATACCGGTACCAGTGTTGTCATCCCTAGGTATTGCCTAGAACGATAGCCAAGATAGCCAATGCATCTAAATCTAGATCTGTCCTCGCATTCTTGCAAGACCATTCTCAGAAGGACACTTGGCAAGACCGTACCTCTCAAGAACACAAGTATGTACCTAGCGTTCTTGGAATTCAGAAACAGCCATATACTAAGGCTAATTAGGGGAATGGGAACCAGGTGTGTGAAATAACAAGACAAAGACTGAGTCCAGGATGAGTTCATGTGTGAATGGGGAAAACTGGGATGGCAGGACGGTGATACCTGCCATGCATCAAACCCTGACACAAACAAAGTGCAATCTATCTACTGTATCTGCAGCATCACTACCTTTAATGCATTTCAACTAAGAAAGAAACATATTGTACTTGTACAGTATGGATAGTGATGGTAATTATGAAAGAAAATAATAGTTCTGCAAATTTAGAGAGAACCCAGCCCTTAATTTTAACACGGTCTAGTAAATTACATGAATTACGCTGCAATTGAAAAATACTATCCATATTATAGTTTTATGTGCTGAAGTGATCAAAGTGCACTTGGATAGTGTTGGGACTTGGTAATACCTCATTCAATAATATGTATAATAATTAATTCCTTAAAATAAATACTTGTGTTATTTAGCAGACACTTTTATCCAAAGCAACGTACAATGAGTAAAGTTCCATGTATTACCGTACGGGTCTGGAATTATCTTGCTCAATATAAGGTTAAGCATGTTGGGGATTGAAACCCCCAACCTGTCCCCTGGCAGTCAACCACCATACCTAACCTATCCTGCACCCCTTCCTCCACACACACTAACACATCCTGAATATTCTATTTTTGCTGTCAATATTTTTTCGTAGAACATATAATTGAGTGATATTCATGTTTTGGGAAAAAGGGAGACGTTGTAATTTGCCTGAAGGCCTTCTTTTGGATGTGTTAGGGCAAACGGAAATTCACAGCATCTTCATAAAAAACAAATTTTTATCCCACGTGTCTGAACTTTTATCACAAAGAAAAATTGTTCCAAATTGTTTTTGAAAGAATAGTTAACACATGGTTAATGATGATAGCACAATACACAAAGCAAACCGATCTGTTCTGTTACAAGGACATTATTAATTTTACCCTATGCATATTCATTTGCTCACTAGCCTTTGGGAGGAAGCTATACACTATAAATGTTTTCACTGTGAGTAAAAGTAGAACACTCACATGGTTCTTGAAACAGAAGCAATACTGTGTACACTATTCACTTAAATAGTGCAACAGGGAGCTATTCATATAACCTTTCTTTTTTATTCAAAAAAGTATTTCCAAGAAAACTATACAGTACACATCTCATGAGGCAAGAGTTTTTTAAATTACATTTCCAGTTTAATGAGGAAAGGTATAAACAAGCCAGGGGGAAGTAAGAAAACCTGGCCCCTTGTTATTATTGATTTCAAATATAAAAATGTATAAAGAATATAATACTACTACTAATAATAATACATATGATTTGTAACCCACTTTATAATTGAAGAAATCTCAAAGTGCTAAACTATAACCTACAGTGATTTAAAACAAACATTATAGTGCATAGAAGCGATGGGACAAAGGAGAGGCTCTGGAATCAACAACAAGCCTTGTTGAATAGGTGGGTTTTAAGGCCGCGTTTAAAAGCATCCAGAGTCCTTAGGTGTCCTTAGGTGGTCAGGCGAGGCGTTCCACAGTCTGGGAGCAGCTGAACAGAATGCCCGATCTCCCTTAGTACAGAGCTTGGTCCTGGGAGCTTTGAGGATGTATGCTGAACCAGAGCGGAGGGTACATGTGGAGGTTTATAGGGTAAGGAGTTCCTTGAGGTAGGGAGGGGCGTCGCCGTGGATGCACTGGGAAGTACGGATATTGACCTTGTACTCAATCCCGAGTGAGATGGGAAGTCAGTGGAGTGATTTCAGGATGGGGTTTATAGGATCGTGTTTGCGCACTCTCAGCAGGATCCTAGCAGCACTGTTCTGGATGCACTGCAGCTTTTGGAGGCATTTGTTGGGTTTCCCAATGAGGAGTGCGTTTAGACGCGGAAAAGCCTGTCCATGCCTTTGAGGAGACAAAGAGATGGACAGGCTTTTCCGCGTCTACAGGGGTGAGTGTGGAACAGAGTTTGACAATATTTCTGAGGTGGAAGAAGGCGGTCTTGCTCAGGTGTTTGATGTGGGATAATAGTCAAATCAAGTAACTTTTAGCACATTTAAAAACAACAGGATTTGACCCAAAGTGATTTCCAGTCAATGCCAACAGATTACCAATACAATTATTAATATCTTGGACTTTTTTTTACATTTTCTGTGTGAAATGTTGGAATGTTGGAAAGAAAAATGGATAACTGAAAAAAGAAAATCTTTCTCTATTTGTGTCTTGGGCTGTCTCAGAGTGTGCAGGGTCTAAGCCAGGCCTGCATAAAACACAGATCTGGTTGAGGCTGATGGTATTTGTGTCTACTTGTGTCACATAACTAATACCAGCCATCATGCTTCGAAGCAAACTGTGTAGCCTGATTATTTTGAAGAGTTTCATCACATAACAAAATAGAATGTGATTGTCTTAAAATACCTGAGTGGCTGACACAAATAATGTATGCCTACAGTAATTGTGTGGTGAGGGCCACATGTGTCACGCTGGCATTTAGGATTACATCTGGTCATGGCCAGAGATATTCAGCTGTAAAATGTGCACTGCATCATTGCAACAGTGGTCGATGTGGCTCCTTGTTGTGGTCAATTGATTAGTTGTGGTGAATGTGTACAACAATATCTTGCATCAAACGACAGCTGTATTATGGTGCAAGGCCACTTTCTTCAGAACTAAGATGGTTTTCCTAAGACAGATGACAGAGGTTCTTGCTAAACTTTCCAGTAATGACTACCCACTTCAGTGCCACTGTTCCAACATGCCAATGATATGGGATGTGTGTGGGGGACTGAGAGTTGATGTTGTGACCTGGGAACATATCAGTAATTATAAGCACATCTGGTCCACATTCCTTACCACCAGATAAAAGTTTCATTATCATTTCAATGTATGTTTATCTGCTGAGACAAAAGTAGAACATGCACTTTGAAAGAATCATGATGCTGCCGGAGGATATTTTCCACACTAACCTTTGTGAAAGATAATTGAAGTTACTTTGACAGCATATTCAATCCCAACTGTATTACACAAGTCTAACTTGTCTTTCTTATGTTTGTTTGCAGCAGATAATTCAAAGAGACCTCTCAATGTAATTGGGCAGTTGCAAGGAAACAAAACTTATAAGAACTTCTAAGTAAAAAGAAATGTTTATTTTGTACTGTAAAATTAGAAATGTCCACTTATTTACGGTGGGGGTTTGCACGTGATAGGTCGGGTTTAGTAAGCAAGCTAATTGGCTGATCATCGTGAATCTAATTCAACCCTTAAACCCCAACCCTATCTAATTACAGAGCTAAAGTAGCTCATCAAATAATACCAGAAATCCTCCAAATGAATTAGTAAATTACAAAGCTATTATGAGTGTAGTTGCTGGGGGTGGATATGACATTTTAAATGCTAGTAATTGCCAAATAATGGAAGAAGAGAGACAATGGCATGCAGTTGTGCCCTCCCTTGACAGACTGGCAAGTCATTATTCTTGTTAACTGAGGTGGAGAAAGACCTCTTTCTTGGGAATACTCCACCATGCACACATGTAGACAGACCATGCAATAGTTCTGGGAGACAGTGGGAGTTGATTGTTGTGCGGTAGGTAATTTTAAGTGGAAATAAGTCAACTACTGTAGCACTATAATGAATTACCATTCACTGGAGAGATGCCTTAACAATTGGCACCTTACTTACTTTTAAAGTATGTAAAACCCATGTTGAAATGGATTATGAAATAATAGCAACAACCGAGTAAGTGGCATGGTAAGTTCTCTAAACTTTAATGTTTTTGTTAAATTAGTAAGTAAATTAATTTGACCTTAATTTCTGAACATCAAAACAATCAGGTCGAGGAGGTGTGTAATTCCTCCAGTGGGACCAAATCCTAATACAGTATAATGTACTGTAGTCTCATGTGGCCAGATATGTTATATGCCCAGTAATATATGCCTCTAGTCATTCATGAAACACAGCCTTATATTACACCCAGTGCAAAGCGGCACAAAAAAGCGGCACAAAGTAGCGGCACAAAGAAACAGCGCAAATGTGTCTTTGCTAGATTCAGACTGACGCAGTTGCATTTTCCCATCTGGCGCCCATGTTGTTTAATAAATAGCAAATGCACTTGCGTCCATTTGGAAGCCCGTGGGTGGGTTGGTCTAAACATAAACTGTGGTCTAGCCAGTGCCGGCCTTGTACGTTCTGCCTCCCTGGGCATGTCATAACCAGTAGAAAACATAGTCATAATTTCATTTCATGATATGTTTGCATGTTCCCCAGTTCTATGCGCTTTTCCAGGGTCCATGCTAGAAATAGTATCGGGCAATAACATGACTGAACCTGGGACCCGGGGAACATGGCCAACATGGGACCCATATAACATGGGACTGTGGGAATATAGGGCTCTGGGAACATAGAACCTTGGTAACATATGACCCTGGGAACATAGAACCATGGGAAGTAGAATGCTGAGAACATAGGACCATGGGAACATAGGGCCCTGGGAAGAAGTACCCTGGGAACATAGTACCCTGGGAACATTGGACCTTGGTAACATAGGGCCCTGGGAAAAAGAACCATCCGAAGGACCCTGGGAACATATAACCTTGGCAACATAGAACCCTGGGAACATAGGGCCCTGGGAAAAAGGACCCTGGGAACATTGAACCTTGGTAACATAGGACCATTAGGCTCTGGGAATAACAACCCTGGAAAGAAGGACCCTGGGAACATAGAACCTTGGTAACATAGGGCCATGGGAACATAGTACCCTGGGAACATGGAACCCGGGGAACATGGAACTGGCGAAACATGGGACCAGGGGAACATAAGACCTTGGTAACAGAGGACCATGGGACCCTGTGAACCTAGGACCTAGAACATGGGACATTAGGAACATAGGGCAATGGGGACATAGCACCCATGGAACAACCCTGAAAATATTACTGTCATGATATATTTTCATGGGGTGATTAGGATTTTATTTTCCACAAGTCTACATATGTGCTCTCCCAGGGTCCTTGGAGACCATAGGTCATGGGGTACATTGGATCCTAAGAACATGTTTCTCATAAGAACATGGGACCCTGGGAACATAGACATGCTCATATTTGCATTATGTTTAGTATGCATTCAACACAGCTTGGCAAATGGCCTGTCTTGCCTCATATCTGACTCATTTACTCGTTCTCATTTTGATGGATAACTGCATAGTTGCCTAGCTTTCCTGGATTACGCATAAAACATATCCAGAACTTGAATCAAAATGAAACTACTCTAAAAGAACAGAGCTTAAGTTACAACAACTACAAAAAAATCCTTGTGTTAAGATTATGTTAACATATTTTACCTTTTGTTTGGGAGATTTGATGCAGCCATCCTGGTGCAACCAGGAAGTAAACAGCTCTGGTCATGTGACAATTTTAACTAAATGTGATACTGCACATTGAGACTCTTTATTATTATTTCAATATTTTCTGGAAATGCAATGGTACCTCATTCAGTAATATTTTTAGAGCCTTATAACTGAAAAGTTTTTTGGGATTCGAGTTAAGATTATAATGTACAATATTATAAAACATATGCCAGCATCTTGTACTACAGCAACTGCATTGCGTCTTGCTTTCCATTCCACAGACAGGCAGTCGTGAGTTTGCTTTCTAATCTAATAATTGGCAGATACACTACATTAATGCATGTTCTATTATAGTAGACTACCAGGAATGAATACTCTTAGAAATAGTCTACAAGCTAACAATTTATTGTGCACACACACACACGCACACACACACACACACACACACACACACACACACACAAAGACTAAATTGTAAGTAATTTAGTGCATGCTGCAGGCCTTATATGAGATACAGATGGGTCTTGCACGCACAGCCTGAATGGTCACATTGTTTGCGGACAACACACATGTCAAATCCTATATCAATTTGGGATATATTCATTGCCCTTTAGATCCAATATTGCATAGAGAAATATTTAATCTATTGGCCTTTTTATGACATTTAAATAGTTTAAATGCTTCAGTTCATGATCATAATTTTGTTTAGAGAAGTCACATTACCGACCAGCTAGTTTTACCGTAACACACATTTGCATATGTATAAACAATGCTACATGAAATAAGGAGACGCAAACCTTCTCAACAAGCACACATTTCTCTATACCTCTTTGTCTGTCGCTGCTCTCTGATCTATCTATTGCCTACCCAGCAGAGCTAGATAACACAGGGTTTGGGCAGTTAATCCACCCCAACCTACTGATTACTTCCTAAATTGTAATAAGAGACAGAATCCACCAGGGTCATGTTCCTCCAAAATCAATAAATATGCAGTTAAATTAACAAATATTGCAATCTGCAAACTGCATTTAAATGGAGTTATTAGCACAATAGGTTTTCAAATGTGTGTAACCTATCTGGACTCTAAATAAGTGGTTCTCAACAAAGGTTCCCAGGAATCTGAGGTGTAGGGAGGTGGGGGGAAGAATAAGATCATTCATTAATAAAATATGCATACATTCGTATGCACACTGTTAATACTGTACATGTTATGATATTGTGCTCTACAGTGTGTGCTCTAACAGGAAGTGTTTTTCAGGGCCATCGGTCAAGATGTTTGACAACCACAGATCTAAACTGCCAGTCACTATATTGCAACAAGTGACCCTATTATTTGTAAAACAACAACCTACAGTATGAATACATTCATTTATAAACACATAACTGGTTTTATAAAGCAATTGGTGTAATGCATAACACCCTTATACTCATAAGCCATATATGCAGATAATGAAAGATTATTAAGTGAACAGCAGGTACAAGAGCTATGCATGTGTGTGTGTGTCCATGAATGCGAGCATGTAACAAAGGGCGGAGGTTAGGGGGGCAGTGTCACAGACAAGCTGGCCAACATGGTGAGGTGTTGAGAGGGGTCGCGAGTAGATTCAAGCGGTCCATGTTCCGGAGTCTTCCGGGGGCCGGTGTCAACCACACTCCACTACACAGCAAAGGAGAGAGAGAGAGAGAGTCATACAAAGACTACAATAAAGAGATAATATTCAGGATACTTGAGGGAAAATGGTAAAGGAATGGAATAAGATAGACTCTAACACCAAGAGCTTCAAAAGCTTAGAATTTGCATATTCATATTCTGTGTGGTTTCTCAATGGTTACTTGCGTGTGGCTTTAGATTGCATTTTTAACACCATTCCCTTGTTGATACAAATGCACTACAGATGTAATGTTTTGTTGTGTTGTTATGTTCAATGAAATGGTGCTGAACTGAATGATTTGTTTAGGGAGGAGGAGTTGGACTTTGGAGTGGATAAATCTGTCAGCATGGCTGTTTATGGTTTAACGCCCACATACGGAAATTGAAACCAAGAGATCTACAACATACTGATTGTGTCATTCAGTTGGAAACATTTACTCATCGTAAACGTTCTGAACCTACTGAAAAAACATACTGAACAAAGGCTCATGGTTGAAACACTTGCTAGCTTTGAACTCAAATCAAAAACACATTTCCTTTCAATGCCATAGGGTGCTCCCTCAGAAGTTCTGCCCCACTCTTTGAAATGCATTGCAAAGGTTATGGCATTGCTAAATCTGAGGCCATCGTTCTCAGCAGAAAATCGTTAGAATCGGGTAGAAAATGAGTCCTTACCCCAAGTGAAGGAGTTCAAGTACCTCAGGGTCTTGTTCGTGAGTGAGGGGACATTGGAGCAAGATATTGGCCAGAGAATCAGAGCAAGGAGGGTATTGCAATCACTTTAACGCACCGTTGTGGCTAAAAGAGAGCTGAGCCAGAAAGCAAAGTGGGTTTTCTCAGGAGGGTGGCTGGCGTCTCCCTTAGAGATAGGATGAGAAGCTCAGCCATCCGTGAGGAACTCGGAGTAGAGCCGCTGCTCCTTTGCGTCGAAAGGAGCAAGTAGAGGTGATACGGGCATCTGGTAAAAATGCCCCCTGGGCGCCTCCCTAGGAAATTGTTCCAGGCACGTCCAGCTGGGAGGAGGCCTCGGGGAAGACCCAGGACTAGGTGGAGAGATTATATCTCCACATTGGCCTGGAAACGCGTCGGGAAATCCCAGTAGAGCTGGTTAATGTGGCTCAGGAAAGAGAAGTTTTGGGACCCTGTTGGAGCTGCTGCCCCCATGACCCGACTATGGATGAATGGATAGATGAAGGTTATGGCATTTTTGCGAGCAGTGTTTGTCACTTTATTACTTAAGGATGGCAGTGGCACAGTGGGTAGAGCGGGGTGACAGGTGATCCAGAAGTTGCTAGTTCAAACCCTGCTATTTCCTCACCAAGTGTCAAGGTCTTCCTAAGCAAGACACCTATCCCTAACTGCTCGCAGCGATTAGATGGCGCCCTGCATGTCAGCCGTCACTATTGGTCTGTGTAAATGTGAGGCTATACTGTAAAGTGCTTTGAGTGGCTGAAAGGTTAAAAAAGCTCTATATAAATGTGGTCAATTTATGTTCTTATTCACAGAGCCAGTGCTGTGTAGAAGTACCGGATTCTTTTTTCAAAATGCACAGAGAACAGTAAACTAGCGGGCTGAAACAAGATATTTGGTGAATTTGACAAAAAGTGTATTATCTTACAATCACTTACTGTAAATTTAATTACAAATAAAACATGGTGGTCTACTTATTTGCTAGCAATGCTGCTACTCAAGAGTATTAGAAAAATTGTTGAGTTGAGTTCAACAAAGAGGGGGGCGGGGGGTAGTTAGTATAGTTACAGCAAGTACAGTCCAAGTCATTAGCCAGCTGGCACAGTCAGGGACCCTTTGCTAATTTATCCCAGTGTTCCTGCATTAGATTGGAGATGAGGATGCATCCATCAACATGCCAGACAGGTGGAATACGTTCCTGCCAGCGCTAAACAAGGCAGAGACTATCCCTGTGGGAACTCAATGAGAATCATTAAAAGGCTAATATGAAGCAGCCATCCTTCAACCGGCCGTGGAGCGGCTTAACATTGACCGTGTGTGTGTGTGTGTGTGAGGAATAAAATGATGAAGCGATATTGGGCCAGGGCTCTAAGGCTTCATAATTGCATTACTTCTCTAAGACTAACGTCCTATGAGTGCAAATACGTCGCTGTGAAAGATAAAGGGCGAGGCAGGCAGAGAGAGAGAGAAAGAGAGAGAGCGAGAGAGATGGACTATTTTTCCTCCGGAATGTGAACTCTGCCTACGCTACTGAACTCTGCGGTCATACGGACGGAACACCAGCCAGCAGGCAAGTGTCATTTAAAAGGACGATGGTGACCTTTCCTCTCTGTGTGTGTGTGTGTGTGTGTGTGTGTGTGTGTGTGCACCCTCCTAATCTTTGTCTGTTTCTCATTGTCTGAATTTCTATGCTTATCTACATGTATCTCAGGGTAAAATAGAAGGGATTGTCTTGTCTTGTGTGCGCGCGTATGTGTGTGTGCGTGCATGCATGGCTTTATGTGATGTGCCATCTCTCACCGGCCACAAACACTTAGACAACAACAGAACGAACCTTACCTGGCATACACACATAAATCATGTATATAGTAAATATATAATAAGCACACACATGCATTTGCATATGCAAAGTAAACATTCATGCTTACACATGGCAGTGCTTGAGATACCTCAGGATATGCCTGAAGGATTTTTAAACTAAACTTTCCTAAAGCCTTTGTTCGTGCTGAGAGATACAGAACATCCATTCTCCGTAAAAGACGCAGCTTTTTAGTGAGTTTATTGAGTAAACATGTCGCCTTACCTGCTAAAACAATCTTCTCAACCTAAAGCAACCCAGGTGTCACCACTCCCTGTTGTCTTTTTGGTTTGGGGGAGAATTGGCAATTAGTAAATACTAAATAAATAAGTGTGTACTGCTCAGCAACAACAAGCAAAGTATGAAACTGGAATATACGGGAACAGCTTCAATGTGCCTTGGAATAGATACGACTGCTCTGTAAACCCAAGCCATGCCATGACCCTCATTGTAGGCCATATCCCTCTCTATAAACATTGTATATCTCAATGGACTGTTCTCATCCGACATAGTCTGATCACATATTGACAGTCGTTATTTTGTTTTTACATATTTACCACACTAATGCTTGAGTACAGTGTCATGGCTATGCCATGTGTGCATTTGACCTATGGATGCAGTTTTGCTGCCCTCAGCAGATTCCCAGCATAGCGCCACCCATTTTCAACCTGACACAGATTTAAACAGAAATGTTACCATAAACATGTATGTCACATGACGCCAGTAGCCCCGATTCCCTCCAGAGCTCAGCTTGTTGCAAATAGGAGTGTTAAGCAGCTGTGCAAGACAGGGTAGAGAGCGTGTTCTCTCAGATTCCCATCAAAACAAGGTTGTTGTAGCAGCTTCCCACCACAGAGTAATGCTTGAATCAAACCTAGCCCCTGACAGCCCACTACAGTACATGACGGATGCAGTGCATGCAGTGACGAGCAAGGTGCCGGGGTTCACCGTATGACCGCAGGGACAGTGACCTTTGAATGGCGGGAGCCATGTTGACACAGTTCCCAAGACATAGATGTCCTATTGGAGCCATTCGTTCACTGTTGTCCTGTGGCGAGCTGTAATGAACGAGCACTGAAGTGGGGAAAATGGCCTGGCCAATGTAATTTGTCTCTCAAAGTAGCCCCGGGTCAGCGCTGATTTGTATTTGCCGCACTCTCTGTCTCTGTGTCTGGGGGGGGGGGGGGGGGGGGGGGGGGGGGGGGGGGGGGGGGGGGGGGGGG
>JAODUE010040733.1:0-11393 GCA_027564755.1 Amblyopsis hoosieri
TCTCTCTCTCTCTCTCTCTCTCTCTCTCTCTCTCTCTCTCTCTCTCTCTCTCTCTCTCTCTCTCTCTCCCCCCCCTTACTTTCTATCTCTGCTCTCTTTTCATTCTGCTGTCTCGGTTGTACATTGATTGTGTATCAATTCACATTATGGTTGATTTATTTATATATTTGCTTATTTATTTTTAACCTTATTTTTCATCATTTCAAACTGTTTGGTAACTCCTGGTGGTAAAGATGGCTCAGAGCACAGACTTTAAAGTGGTATTAAACTTGAGTAAAACCCTTGAGCCCTGGTGTTCAGGGTGAACTACTCTGACATTGTCCCAATGTTCCAAGCCTCATAGACTGACCTGTAATTTGGACCAATGCACATTGACACGATATTCACATGGAGGCTATAGGCTGCCCAGTGAAACTACACTGCAAAAACTCCATCTAACTTAGTGTGATAATCTTGTTTTTATATTTAAAATCTAGTTGGACTTGTTTCTAATATAAATGGCTTATCTAGTGACTTAATGTTAACTAAATGTGCACTTAGTTTAAGACAACTTATCAAGTGAATTTCACTTACGGCACTGGCAGCCAGTTTTGCTTGTAATATATGTGCACATATATTTGAAAGGGCATTTTTTGCAGTGTACGAGAGCAACTTTTAACCAATCGCCGTTGCTATACTGTTTGCATCGCTGTGTCAACGTCATCGCACCTAGCCACCCCCACTGGTCACTGATTGGTCTGCTATCCAAGGGGGCGGTGTGAATGCTAAAGCCACCAGGGTTTCCAGACTATAATCTCCGCCAACATTTAGCTGTCAGCAGTAGTCGGGCGGAGTCAGGACAACAGTGAGGAAGTTGTTAATGGGGGGTGTTCTATCCAACATAGCAGGACAAATCACTGCTTTTACAACTGCCTATTTTCCCCTATCATCTCCCCCTATTGCTGTAAACTATCTCTCCCCCCTGCCTCTCTCTCTCTATCTCTCTCTCTCTCCCCCCCCTCCAGCTCTCTTCCTACCCTCACACAGGGAGAGGGGAGGAGAGGGGAGGAGAGGAGAGGAGGTGAATAGAAAGAAGGTATGGTGATGGCAGGCGCCTTGTTCAACGCACACTGGCCCGTGCGGTTACTAACCACAGCTTCAAAAACACCATTGTTCCTGAGTGGTGAACACACACCTCTCCACCGAGATGTGTGTGTGTGTGTGTGTGTGTGTTTTCATGAACAGCTGTTAGAAAAGGTAAAGGAGGATGAAGGAATGGACAGACAACAACAGCAACAGCGAGAAAAGCAAGATGGAGGTGGAGACACGCGGCGCGGGGTTAGCATAAAACAGGCGTCGCGCTGCCGGTGGCGTTCAGGAGCCTGTTTAAAGTGTGCGTTAGAGAACGTCAGAGCGTTTTCACCACTGCTGTGCAGCAACATAACCTGCTGAACCAAAGCCAGGAGGAGGGGCACTTTGTAAGTGAGGGGAGGGGAGGAGGGGAGGAGGGGACAGGAGAGGAGAGGGGAGGGGAGGGGAGGAGATCAGTATTCTAGAGGGATCCGGCTGTTAAGAGCCTGTGACGTGTTTGGAATGAGCAGACAATACAGAGGGAGAGACACTGGAGTCTACAGCACCGTCTGGAGCAACGCTCCATAAACTGTGGGCCAGAAGTGCTACTCATCACAGAGGTCACGCGATGCTTTGAGGGCCGCCTTCAAATGATTTCCACACATTTACAATGACCTGCTACTGTAAGGCAGGGCATTCGAAGAAATCGCTTCAGAATCCTTTTTTTATTTCTCTATTTTTCTCTATCTTTAATCACAATCATAACAAAAACAAAATATATATTTTCTGTGGAAATTTTAGGCAAAATTTGACTGTTATTGTTGACTAAATTAATATTAGGTTGTGTGAGTGAGTGAGTGAGTGTGTGTGTGCATGTGTGTATATGTCTGTGCATGTGTGACTGTGTGCGTGTATGTGTGTGTATGTGTGTGTATGGGTGTGTGTGTGTGTGTGTGTGTGTGTGTGTGTGTGCTTCCCTTACTTGGTGAGGTAGCCCCGCCCCTCTCTGGATGAAGTCATGCTGTCCCAGCTGTAAGGGGGGCCCTGGAGCCCCCCCCACGAAACCGGGCTGGGGGGGGGCCAGCCGGATGTTTTGTTCTTATGGCTGCAACACAAAAACAGAAACATGCCTCAAATATTTCACATGCAATTTAGGCACATTTTCCCTCTTGAAATATGTTGTTTTTGGAACGGAAATATACAATGCAAGGCACTCGAAATGCAACGCAGACCAGTCTGACATTCCAAACGCATATATAGATCCGCCCTATTGACAATTAATCACTTTCGGCGCGGCGCAACGCATTGGACGCATTTGGTGAGCGAGAACAGCAGATTCAACACAAAGACAGAAACACACAGTCGTGGGTTCTTGCATCCCTATAACAGCAGGTTCTGAGGTGCGTTCCAACTGACAATACAGCAGTGAACGTTTCACGAACTTGTTCAAACTGTTTTCCTGCTTGTTTTGAGATGTGGTATGAATGTTAGCACACAGACACACACACACACACACACACACAACCGCATTAGCCACGAATGTTCCCCTCCGTTTTATCAAATTCGAATGCATCTCAGGTACTAGTTCTGTGATTATGACGGAATAAACAGGCGGACAACTGAATAGCATAGATGCATTACAATCTTCCATTCACGTCAACAAATGGGTCGAACCCCTTTTGTTTGGACAGAATGGCGTCTATGTGGTCTCTTCACAAGGAATGGCTGAAGTGTTGGTGAGGCTGGAACCAGGGTCATGGTGTGAAACTGCATATTATGAATGTTTAATGACAAATTATGAAAAAGTCTGTCAGTTCTAAACTAAGTATTTCTGCTTCAACTGTACTGAACATTTAAACATTTGAACATGTATGTACTGTATATAAAGTAATAATGCATTACAAACCATCTTGTGAATGCACGCCCATATGCCTTGTGCATTGGAATTATTAGGGATCTTTAAAACCACGCTTATGCTTGAGTGGGGCTTGGGATCGGTCAATTGCTGGTCTATGAGATGTCCATCTATTGACTATGCTATTTGTAAGTGGCTTTGGATAAGAGGCGCCTGCTAAATGCTGTGGATGTAGGTAAAGGTAAATCATACATTAGTCTGTACGTGGTGCCATGGCGGGGGGGAGGGGGGGCATTTGTTTCAGATTCAGCCCACAATTAGTGCGTCTCGCCACCTGCTCAGCTCACGTAGCCCCCGTTGGGATGTGGCACCGTTTGGCGCGATCGATGGCAGTTAAATAACGGCCGCACAGCCACACACTGGACCATTGATCTGTGAGGCCAGACCAGACCAGACCAGTTGAGACCAGACCAGACCAGTTCAGACCAGACCAGACCAGACCAGTTCAGACCAGACCAGTTCAGGCCAGTTCAGACCAGACCAGACCAGTTCAGACCAGTCCCAACACTCCCCAGATGGAAATCATAAATATAATAAAAAATAATAAAAAAGGAAGAGGAGACTATACAAGAAATATAATATTAATAAACCTGCCGGATGATTTTCTTACTGCAGATTATATTAACAATGTCAGGATTGAAATGGCAAGTGGTGGGACTGGGAGGGGGGGTCGGGAGGGGGTGGGACAGGAGACAGAGGTGAAGATGCTAAGCGGGGAGAGATGGAGGGTGAGAAGTTGCCTTAGTGCCTCAAATATCGACGCCACTACATAGCGGTGTGCATTAAGTTAGGAAGAGCATAATTCACCAAAAGCTCATCTCTCGATTAATGAGAACTGAACATATCGCTACACAGCCACTGTATAACTAAGCGAATTGCCCTGCTAGCTAATGAACCATTACAGCAGTCATCCGTAAAATAAAAGACCTGCCTATAAGCATCTAACCTTGCTTGTTTCTATGAACAAATAGCGTAATCTCAAAATATATATTTACTGCCTATTAATGGATATATCTTTATGCTAACTTGGTTTGTATTTTTCTTTGTATATGAATATTTCTATTCCCAAACAAGGGTTTCTGCATGATGACAAAGTGAAGCACTAAATTAGATGTGAACAGACCTTTTGCAGGTCCAGTTACAGAGAAAATATAGAATAAAGAGAATACATTAAACAGGTGTCAAGAGTTAGAGGTCTGGTTAGGCTACACGGTGGCCCAGTGGATAGCACTGTGGCCTCACCGCAAGAAGGTCTAGGGTTTGAACCCCAGCCAACCCGGCCTTTCTGTGTGGAGTTTGCATGTTCTCCCCGTGTCTGTGTGGGTTTCCTCCAGGTGCTCTGGTTTCCCCCACTATCAAAAACATATCAGGTTCACCCTCCAGTCAGTGCTGTTGACCAGACACTGGCATCAATCCCCATCAGTCCCCGGGTGCTGCACAGTGGCTGCCCACTGCTCCCTTTGGGGATGGGTTAAATGCAGAGAATGAATTTCTCCTAAGGGGGATTAATGAAGTATGATTCTATTCTATTCTATTCTAGAATGTCAAAGTCAGAATTGTGCTGTAAACACACAAATCATTTTACTCTTTAAAATAGGTTTACATACTGTACTAGATACAGTATGAACCTCCAAAGAATCAATTCCATCATTGTGTTAGGTTTTATACATCACTCAATCTCTTTCAGAGCTTGCAGTAGGTGGAAAATTAAATTTCTCCTCGAGTCAGAATAAATTAAACAGTCAGACATCGGTGCAGACCTTTAGAGAGATCTTTCATTAAGTTCATATGCGCTGTAGCCCCGAAATAAAATAACATTTCCCATGTCTGTCTTATCTTCAATCAGTCATTTATGAAGCACAACATGAGAATACAATTCATACAAAGCACTATACTTGTGTGTGTGTGTGTAATTTATACACACACACACACAGTATATAATGTTTTGGTGACAGTTAAATCTTAAAATATAAAAAGTGACTATTATGCTTGACTATTCCATTATTCCACAGTTAGGGAGCATCTACTGTACCCATAACAAACTGCTGTTTGAAAGTGGGAAACCACAGCAACAACAACAACAGCAATACATTCAAATAGTCCTCAGGAACAGCATCTGTGATCCACGCCATGCCCAGTTTCCACGGCATCAAGACGTCCAGAGTCCACCGGCATCCGTCAAGGCTCCACGGAGGAGACGCCGGCCACAACCAGCAGGCTATAGGATGGTTCACATGGTAAGTCCAACGGCAGCCGCCCATGCAGGCGTAGGTCGCGGTCCACAGTTTACACAGAGACGGCCAAGCCTGTCTGTGACGGACGGCCTGTGTGGGACGGCTTTGTTCTGAACTGAGACCGCCGTGGCGTTCCATAATCCCCTCCCCCCTCCACAGAGAAAACAAATGCGTGTCTGTGTGTGTGTGTGCGTACTGTGAAGTTGTGTAGTAAGAGGATTTCCAGAGACAGACAGCACATGTGCATGACAAACCGCTCCTCCCAGTACTAATATCCTTACAGCTGAAACTGGCAAGAATCTGGTCCCCCCTATTCAGGTTTTTCCACTTAAATGGTCCTTTAAATCTGTATAGAATGTCTCTGAACAAATATGGTGGAAAACAAGCCAATCAGATTTTGCTCCAGGTGTGACATCGTTTTTGGATTGTAACCAATCATCTCTGACGTACAAATAATTACATTACCCAATCACATTAGAGCTACACCAACTTAAAAAGACTATTTACAGATAAAAGGGGAGAGAAGTCTGTCCAAAATCACAGTCTTGGAAGCTTGGAAGATACAAGGCCTTCGAAGTTTGTTTGGAAAGAACTTCCTGTATTACCATGGTAACAACATCACTGAATAAATGTGCCTTATTCTCTTCCTAAATTCCTCCATCAATATTACCACTATCATTTTAGCTTATTTCAGTGCAAAGGTTTTCCAATTTCATGGGGATTCAAGCTCACGCTCTCAATGTGTACCTAATGGAAGCACAAAGCAGTTTATAATTGTGTTAAGCCTTTGTAACGATGGCAGTTCACGGGGGAAACATATTGAAAGTAATTCCTGCTTTGGATGATTTCTTAATTTAGTTTATTGCCGTTATGAAATGATGATGACAGACACAGATATAACAGAAGTGACATCACCAACTGCTGATGGAGAATGTCACTGACATATAGAATAGTTGGAAATACTGCTAAAGGAAAAAGTCTCTCCGTTAAAGGGTGTAGTCAAGCTATTGCAAGCCAAATGTAAGCCAAATGTAAGCTAATACGCTTTTTGTCAAAACAAATATCTCCTTGAATTTCGCTAGCTTAGCGTTCTCTGTGCATGTTGAAGAAATAACCAGATACTTCTACACAGCCTGGCTCCGTAGATTGGAACATTAACAAAGTGGTGAACACCGCTCACATCAACAAAGCTGTAGCACTACGCTTTGCTTCACAATGCATTTCCATGTGTGAGGCCGCGCCACAGAGGTCTGTGGAGCGATGCCGTTTCGATTTGAGCTCTATGTTAGCAAGCATTCTCGAGAATGACTGACCCTGCCTTTAACTAAAGACAATGGTCCCAACCTGTGGCTACAACACCTAAAGTGACCTTTTAATGAATGAACTACACAAACCTTTGAGGTACTTTTAAGGAACAGCAAGTTGCTTTGAAGGGGACTTCATTGATTTCAGAAAAACACTCTTTATTTTATATGTCCACTTTTCAATACTTATTAATTGCACACTGATGCCCATGAAATATTGACCATAGCTCATGAGAGCTTTATGTCTCTCGTACAACACACACACACACACACAATGTACTGTTGTATATCATTTTAAAGTGAGCTGTTATTGCTCAAACTTACCACCACTTACACACAAGAAATACACACAATTAGGCCCTTTAAAGCCCTGTGCACACACCTGTTTTGGTTTCTCTCTGGTCTATTAGTCAGAAAACAGCATACACTCAATGGTTCCATGAGTCATGTGTCACCGGTAGCAACAACAACACGTGTCAATCAAGTGGGGCCTGGCCACGCCCACACAGACATGACAGGTCATTGTTAACATCTGTGTGGGAGGACAGAGGCTTTCATACACTTACGGTCACTATACACTACTGTCGTTAACTTACGTTAAATGTGAACAATATCTCTTAGGGAGCTGGTCGTATGATCTGACTGTAGATGTTTTAAATGATTCACAGTGTACCTGTTTTATCGCTGATGCTGATGACTTGTTGTGCTGTCTTCACTTAAACTACCCAAATATTTACATAACTGTATCATTTCAATCTGTTCAAGATCTTCGCCTAGCTTACAAAGATGCAATACCGTATATGTACTGTTTGTAACAATAATATTAAATATGTATTGTTATATATTTAATATGTATGGAATTAATAATTGCAGAAGCCATTGTTATTACTTTTAAAGAGATTTTTAAGGCTATTTTGCACCCCAAAAAAAGCCATTCCATACCATATCACGAATAGAAAAAATGTGAACTCCAGTGAAGTGTATTTGTATAGCCCTTAATCTCTGTTGCAAGAAGCCACTATATACCCAGTGACTAAACAGGCAAAGAAAAACAGGAACATTGTAAAGACCAAAAGATGAAACATCCCATTTTCTAGACCTTCAGGTGTGCAATAGTTGCTGAGTGGGCAATATATCAGTTTAGGGACTGTACAGAATAAAATAATAAAATAAATTTAAAATGTAAGTACACACATTGAAGAGGATATATTGTTGTCTATTATTTTAAAACACACAATAAAACCATGTAATATTAACAACAATAATAAAAGAACCATAATAATGTAAAACGTGTGGTTGTCTCACCAATCCTTTGGTATAAATTGTAACAGCCTATTAACACATTCACCTTGGCAAAAGCATTTAAAAGAAATTGATGTTAAATCCTTAACCCTGTGTTCAGGCCAATGTTTTTTACAATTCATTTATTTTAGGTCGTATGTATCCCACACATAATAGATACGTACTGTAGATATATTTGGGATTCATCAAGGCATGGCCATTCATTGTCTTCACTGAACCTTAAATGCAAAAACACACACACACACTGACAAAATCGCCCTATATTATAACAATCTATGAAAGTGGTCTTTCCACCAGACTCCTTCCTCCATAGTGAACCTTTACGCTTAACTGGGCTAAACGACCCTTAACCGCCAGTCTATGTTCTACGAGATGTTTCAGCTCAAAGCTCAGCAGCTGCTGAGCAAGCACAATATACAGTATTGCTTGTGTCAGAGCTGTAGAACCTCACAACTCACACGAGGGTATGTGGGTTTGGCATTGTGTGATTTCCAACTGGCTGTATTAAATAGAGAGACAACCGGCAAATCACTCTTAACTGTCACTTCAAAATCTAAATAGAGCTTTTACTTAAACCGACGCAGGTATTCAAAATCAGCCTTCATTGTAAATAATGAAGTTGGGTGTATTTATGGAAACATACTTTGTGTATTTAAATGTTAATCCACTTTTACAGTCAAATTAATTTTATGAGTTGCACTTAAACCTTGACATCAACGCAAGTATTTCCTTAGTTACTGAAGCATATTTGTTGTGTCTATGCCATTAATGCAATATTCATAGATAAATCAATGCAACAATGATTAATGAGTCCTCGGCGCACATGAATTGACACGTGGAGAGTGAGTTTCTCGTAATGCTTAAAACTCACCCGCTTTGCCCTACTTAGGCACTGACATTCTACTGTGGAAGAATTATCGACACAAACAAGCTATAGTGCAGATGCATGCTGGGTACAGCCAGCTAATGTATGCCCCCCCCCTTCCCCTGTATGTGACATTCAGCCCCTTTGATTTTTACGGTCTGTAAAGCAGCACTTGTATAGATTGTGCTCTTGCACAGTTAATTATTTCAACATTGCTCCTAGCAGGCATTCTGCAGGCCTTCTGGGCACAATAATAGTACTCATTGTATATGCTTATTCTGTATTGTATGCATGTCTATCATCTTATTTTTATTTATATATCATTTATAACTATATTCCCCTGCTAATGTTACTGACCCCCCCCCCCCTATCTGACCATGCACAACACGCCCATTTTTATGTGAACTCTCTGCTCCTTCACTTTACTTTTCACACTTATTTTTGTATTTTATATTTTTATGCATGCTAATGTATTTGTTTTGTATTGCGTGTCTTAGTATTTGCATTGTAGGTGTCTTGAAAAGCGTCCTCAAACTAAATGTATTATTATTATTATTATTATTATTATTATTATTATAGTTTATTACCGTATATCGAGGGGTGACATTTTGGGTGAAACGGAGATGTATATATATCAAATTATAGCTCTTGATGAGCTCAAAAGGGCACAATTCTTAATCAGTTTGGATAGGCATTGAGAATTTTATATTTATAAAGCATGTGGTAAGGATTTTTTATGTTATATCTTTATTTTTTGACAATAGATTGTTATTTCTTTTAAACTGTATGTTATGCTGTGTTCATATTGTCTGATGGGCCCATGCATTTAGATGAAACGGATTAAATGTTGGTACCAAAAAGGCGCATGTGATGTAAAAAGTGTTGTGTTGGCCCTCCTGTAAAGCTGGAGAAATGTAATCTACGCCACTTTGGTTCTCACCCCTCAATATATAGTATGTTATATAATTATAAATAGATAAATACCATTTCTAATAATGAATGAGAAGTAAATATGAAGATCTTCTAATGGATCGCATTGCGTTTATAGGATAACTAGCAGCATACCCAGGTGCATCTGACGTCAGGCTAACGGAATGGATTTGTCCTCTCGACAGTGCTGAAGGACTGTCCACTGGTCATTGATCTGTTACTACACATTTACTAATTGGCTCGCTAACCAAGTGCCACAGCTCTCCCCATCCGGGCTTATTGTCCTCATTAAAGCTGCATGTCAACACACCATAAGACGCGTTAATAGATACACACACAGGGAAGAAAATGGCGGCTTGTACCTACAAAGCATTTGCTCATTGTGAAACACGAGATTCTAATTAAGGGTGTCGCCGTATTAGTAAAGTGTCTTTTGACGCATGCGCGGTACAAGCAGGAGATTACGTTGCAACCTGCGACACTGGAGTTCCCGACCTCAAGCCTCGTGCATGTGCGTCATAGTACAACATACAATAACAGGATTTTTTGTTTATATTACTGTTATAATCATCACAGTAATAATCACGAGAAATGCACACGCAGCAGCAGGCACGAGCGTTGGACTATGTCGCATGTATTATTACGTCATGACAAACAATCATCCAAAATGGCTTTATTGACATTGACAGCACCAAGAGAATATTCTATTCTTCACCATATGAGCCAAGTGTGGCCGATACCGATAACGAATTCATGAATGGGGTGTGCATTGCAGTTGGTTCTTCTGGCTGCAGTACCACCCACACCCATCGCCTCACGACACGGCTGCTTCAAGCCTAGCGAGTCAGACCACCCTGCAACACACACACAATTCAAAACTCCTATAACTCTTCTTCTCTGGCCTCTTGAAGGTGTAGTCAGTCATTCTGGAGACAGCTTGTTGATATTTGAACCAGGTGAAAACGAAAACACCTCTTCCTTCAGCGCCATAGAGGCTGTTCCCTCAGAAGCTCAGTCCCCACACACTGAAAACACATTGCCAAGGCTGGGACAGTATTATGGTGCGATCTGCACCATTTCTTTTGTGTTCCTATATGTACAGAGCCAGCATGCACACAGAATGGACAGCTAGCGGATCAGCGCGGGGAGATATGCGCTGAATTTGGCAAAAAGTGTCACATTAGCTTACAATCGCTGACTATTCCTTTAGGAGGGGCATGCTTGTTTGGACTGAATCTCTCCTCTACAGCTCCATTCGCTGCCCCTTCCCCGACACCCAGCCCACACAAATGGAGCATGTGTGAAACGGTTGTTATGGGAAACACCAGGTCTAACTACGCCACATTGGGTTTTCTTCTGAGAAGTTGAACTTCTCCCAACTGAAAAAGAAGCCCAGAGCTGCTGGAAAAAGCACCTGCGGAAGCGTCTACATTCGGAGCCCATGGCGCTTTTAAAAACACGGTCCGCTCCATAGGGTTATCATGTAAACAAGAGGCCCCATAGGGTTATCATGTAAACAAGAGGCTCCATAGGGTTATCATGTAAAAAAAGAGACTCCATAGGGTTATCATGTAGACAAGAGGCTCCATAGGGTTACAATGTAAACAAGAGGATCCATAGGGTTATAATGTAAACAAGAGGCTCCATAGGGTTATCATGTAAACAAGAGGCTCCATAGGGTTACAATGTAAACAAGAGGCTCCATAGGGTTATAATGTAAACAAGAGGCTCCATAGGGTTACAATGTAAACAAGAGGCTCCATAGGGTTATCATGTAAACAAGAGGCTCCATA